>MJUU01019732.1:0-10840 GCA_002080025.1 Modiolus philippinarum
AAACGTTTTTTGAAAACCTACGGCTTTTCCCCATAGTTAACTACTGGCGTGTCCTTCTCAGCATTGCATTATCTTTACTTAAAAAATGATTCTTAAAACCCTTATTTTCATATGAAAAAGGTTACTTTCTCAACCAAGAGATATAATCAAAGCTAATAAAGATTGACCTATATAAATTGACAAGAGACTGCAGTGCCTATGGCTTTTCGTGTCCTAATTTTTTGCATTATTACATAATTCACAGTGACTTCTGTGTTTTGTTATTTATGCTAAAAAGATTCAACGACCAAGGGATGGACATAAACAATTATAACACATCTGAAAAAAAATAATCAAATAAAATCATGAAGGAAATTCAATCTCGACCGAGATGAAGGTATCGACATGTGATTACATCCCATGTCAGGATTGGTTAGAATTAATGATACATCACAGGGAGACATAAATCTCTACAAAAACATACAATCCTGTCAAGAAGGGGGGTTTAGGCTAGTAAGTAGGTTCCCGAATCAAGAATGAGTGGGTTTTCAAGATTCTAGGTTTCCTAAAATTTCAAGAATGGCGAAAAAACCCTAATATCAATCCAAATCAAGATGGCGGAAATTGTGATTTCGACTGACTTACCCGGTATCTCGACGACATAGTATGTTACACACATTTTTGTGACCTTCACGTGAAATGCAGGACGTATAAATCCTTCAAATCTGCTCTATATTTAGACTGTTAGTACTTTGTAATTTGTAGAGTTTGTAATATATTCTGTTTGTTTCGTTATTGTCGTTTATATTGTCTATCTGTGTGTTATCCTTGTAATGCCGTACATACTAGATCTTTGAATTTTCTATTGTGTCCTCGGTATTCATTTGGAAATTTACTTGCAAATTTTGGATTCCGCATCTAATATTTCAGGGTAAAGATAAAAAGACAAGCACCATGTCTAAGAGGATTAAACAGCTGACTGAACAAGAGCCATTAAGACTACGGATAGAAGGTATGACTTAAAAATGTAATTCTTCGTATAATGGTATTGTCTTTGATAAAGAAGGCCATGTATTTGAATGCAAAATTTCAAGCAAAAAAAATGACAAAATCTGAATTTAAAGTAGTTAATTGTTTATATTTATATATAACAAATAAACATGACACGATCATTTACCTCATTAATGGGCAAAACTTCTCACTACTGGGCAAGTTTTCAGGGCACCTATAATTAAAGCGTATAACATAACACGCAATCTGATTTTGACACAGAGACGCACAAACAGACACCAATTGACATAACTTTAATAAAAGAAAGATAACAGGAAACACGTACAATGGCCGAACATTACAATCACATGTCACAATCAACCAGGGAACTGCACAAGAAAAACAATAAAATGACAAAAGACAAGCATAGATAACGATAGGAACTCTGGATAGCCGGACTTGGTACCGGCACTGGCAACAACCAGCGGTAGGGTTAAACCGGTTTTTGGGTACCCAAACCTCCCCTTTCACTATTCCGTTTCAATATAGTATAAAAACTTACCTATTAAACCCAATACAGGTAGACCACTAACTCTGAGACCACAATCTTGAAAAGGAAAGAATAGACAAAACGTAATTTAGAAAGATTGGTCGATGAGTGCTCGCCGTTAAACTGCCGGCTAGCTCAAGGAGCCTAGTCTGCTGGTAAAACACTGTCGTACTACCGAATAATAATCAAATTCAAAACTTCCTGAAGGGTTTGGTAAAGAATCATCCTGGATTCCAGTAGACATCGGCAGTATCAGTGAGAGGCCAGTATAATTGTAAAATCTTCAGGTCATTGGATCCCAAAGTCAATTTAACGGAAAAATGAAGAATATCCGGTCAATATCCCCTATTACGTAAAGAATGTAAGTAACGTCCCAGTTTTTCTGGATTTTTTTTTATCATATTTAGATACCAAATGTTCATATCTTCTATAAAACTTCTTAAATGTGTTTATAAATCTATGAAATTTGTAACCTTGTTGTAATAGTTTGGATGTGATAGTAAGGGACACACTTGGACACACATACGGAAGGATAAAACGTCAATTTTCAGGGCAGATTAAAAATCTATATTACATCTATTCAATGCTGTCCAATCATATTTCATTAATTTGTCAGCGAAAGTTGGGAGTTACTTATTGTATAACTATAACAATGTGTACTGTTTGTTTTCCTCACCTTAAGTAATATCTATTTTACATTATAAAAATTGTAACGCTCTTTGCTTTCAATAGCCAACAATGTAAATACATTATTTATCTGTACGTGCAATTTTAAAGGTTATTGAGGAAACCATACCCGGAAAAAAATTATCATTTAAATTTTACTGTTTTTATACCCCGCCACACGTTGTGGCGAGGTTTTATGTGATACTCTCAGTCCGTCTGTCTGTCCGTCCGTCCGTCCCCCGAGGGTTTCCGACTGATAATTTGTGAACGAAAAAACAGAATGTATTCAAACTTGATTTGCAAATTGTTTACCACGAAACGCAGGTCAAGTCCGATTTTGGGTTCAGAGGTCCAAGGGGTTCGGGAGTTATGTCCTTTGAAACTTAATTTTTTGCGAATATTAGGGTTTCCGACTGATAACTTGTTTACGAAATAACACAAGGTCTTCAAACTTTGCATGTAAGTTGTTTACCACAAAAACTCAGATCAAATTTGATTTTGGGTTCAGAGGTCCCAGGGGTTTTGGAGTTATACCCATTGAAACTTTGAAATTTTGCAAATTTTAGGGTTTCGTACTCAATGCTTGTTAATAAAATAACATACTGTCTTCAAGACTTGGTATGTGAATTGTTCACCACAATACACAGGCCAAGTATAATTTTGAGTTCAGCGGTACACATAGTTCTGGAGTTATGCCCCTTTTAACTTAGAAATTTTGTGAAACGTGGCGGGTATTATTTAATGCACCATTCCGGAGAGCTATTGTCATATCCCCGGTGTCGGCATCGGCTTCGGCGTCGTCGGCGTCAGAAAAACTTTAACCTGGCTTGTGGAATTTAGACCTGAATAGCTAAGATGTTGATAGTTTTCCTTGTGATGATAGCTTGCTGTTGGTACTATACTTGTAGACATTTTGACCTTGACCTTGCCATGGGGGCAATTTTTAAAAAACTTTAACATTGCCTCTAGAAGGTAGGCTTTTAGTGGTAGGGTCTTCATATTTGGTATGTAGCTTCCTTATGATAAGGGCTTTCTTCTGGTACCATACTTGTACAATATTCATAGACACTTTGACCTTGAACTTGCCCTGTGGGCAATATTTAAATTTTTTTAACTTTGCTTCTAGAATTAAGTTGTTTAATGGTAGGGTGTTTATATTTTGTTTGTGACGTTCTTTTGATGAGAGCTTCTAATGGTACCATATTTGTAGACATTTTGACCTTGACCTTGCCCTGAGTGAATTTTTTTTTGAAACTTGAACCTTGCGTTTAGAGTTAAGTTATTTAGTGATATTGTGTACATATTTGGTACGTGACTTTCTTCTGATGGTACCATAGTTGTATACATTTTGACTTTGACATTGCCCTTAGGGCTTAAAAATATTAAACTTTCTTCTAGAATTAAGTTGTTTAGTGAAATGGGTGTTTATATTTGATATGTGACTTTCTTGTGAAGAGAGCTTTCTATTACTTTCGAATTTATTGTGCATTGATGTTACTGATATCCCCGACGGGCTATGTTGTCTTCTGACAACTCTTGTTATTGGATATGTTATATTACCATTATTGCTGCTTGTTGCATGAAAAACCCAACTACCAGGCCTTTTCTAGAGATATATAGGGCTAGAGTTTCCTATCCCATTGGTGTTATGGGCATTGACAAAAACTGTCTTTTCACTTAAACTGTAATGTGCATGTTGTTAGCATGGAAAAATAACGATCAATTTTATCAGCTGTTAATATTAAGTATGCGATTAATTTTAGAATAGACTCAGATCTTGCTACCCCGCGTCCCCAAAGTAAGCACGAATCCCCCCTAGAAATTGTGATTGTTATTTCACCCTTATAGTTATGTTCAGTCACTGTTGAAATTGTCACTACAGAAGTTTTACGGTCGTCATCATGTTTTGACAGACCGGTACAATATTTCTATTTCACAAATGAGAATAGATATCTGGTAGATCCAGAGGTTATGTATTCCGGTATATGCATGGACATGCTAAACTCCTCACTGGAAGGGATCTTGGTGGAAGCTGTATACTGAGGGTACAAAACTTACTTTGTCAGTTGGTAATTGGTCTGGAGCTGGCATGTCAGTTAACTGCTAGTAGTCTTTTGTGATTTCATGTTTATATCCGTAAATTTAGTTCTTTCAGTTTCATTTTTCACAATTGACTCAGTCCTGTTGCCAACTGAATTTTACTTTTGTTACGATTGTTTTTTTATTTATCACATTGGCTATAGGGGGAAGGTTTGGGCCCAATAGAACTAGTTTAACCCCGCCGCAGCAGGTTTGCGCCTGCCCTAAATACAAAAAATACCGAAGTTGCATAAAAAATAGTAAATTTCGTTATGCTGTACACGTGTTTCAAGGAGTAACCTCTCATCAGCAGCATTAAAATCAAATAATATGGAAAGCCATAATCCAAAAGTTGTCGAAAAAGAAGTACTCATCTCCAAAAATATCGAAATAGGAAGCCAAATCCAGTACCAAGGACATCTACCGAGTGCTATACACGGAATGAAGCCTTAGTATTTTAAGGGGTTAGAATTTTGATAAAAACTGTAAATTTCTGACACGCAAGGTAAAATTTTCATGTCAGACAAGTCTGACTATTGGCTTGTCTGACTATTGGGCTTGTGAATACCCTCGGGGTTCTCTGGTCCACCAGCAGTGGCATCGACCCAATGGTTCAAAATACAAAAAATACCGAAGTTGCATACAAACAGTTAATTTCGTTATGCTGTACCTAAGTCAGGAAATTTATTAAGCCTTTGTGTATCTAGGAGTCTAGGATGATGTTTATTTCGCTGAACTTGATTACTCTTTATTCAGTGGCCGACTCCGACCTGCCGTTGGGTGTGGGATTTTCTCACCGTTCATTGAAGATCTTATGGTGGCTTTGAGTTGTTATTACTCCCATTTGGGTCGTTGTCTCTTTGACACATTCCCCGTTTCCCTTCTTTTTTCTATTTATTACCGGGCTGTGACAATATCGGACTTTTTACTGGCAGTGTTACGGGTGCCATGCGTGGAGCAGTTCATGCCTACCCTTTCGGAGCACCTGATGATACCTCAGTTTTTGTAGGGATCACACTGATAGTGCTTTAGTTTTGTGGTGTTCTTGTTCATTTTTCTTTATGTGTTTGTCTTTGTATTGTTGTCTCCATTCGTGTTGAATATGAATTAAACTTGATTTTGGTTTTTGATTTTGTAATTCTACCTTTCATCATTTTTGCTTCGCAATTCGTTTGCCGATGTATTTCGGTCGTTGCTGGACCATGTTTCATGCCAAGAAAAATATTGTCATTCAAAATTTGATTTTTTTTTTTCATTTTATATATTACATTGTATTTCGAATCAGAATAGCAGACTAGGCTTTTAAGAGAGCTACAAACATTGAATATTATAAAATTCCCCCCTTGAAACAATATTTCAATTAGTACAAAAACCGGAAGTGATGTCAATGGGTATCTTTGTAGACAAAAAACGAAACTGAGAGAGTCATGTGACTGTAAACGCTAGAGCAAGAAGTGGATACTTTTTTTGTCAAATTGAGTTTTACCAAAATGCCCCAAAAATTTTGTTAATATTATGTATTTGGGACCAGAAATAGGTGTCCATTCCCTGTTGGCCGAAAATGACCTAGTTCTATGATTTTAGTTTCTTGATATTCGGGTTATTGGATATGGTTTGTTTCCATTGATTTATTCACTTTTTTTCTTTTTTTTTGGGGGGGGGGCCATTTAGGACATTCTGTGTGGTGTAAAGTTCCTCACTGTGTTAAAGACTGTACGGTGACCCGTAGATGCATTGTTTTTGTCATTTCAACCTCAAGATGGGGTGTTGTCTCCTTGACATTTACCCCATTTCCTTTCTTTTTCATTGTATGCTGTACAAATGCGTAAATATATAGTCTTAATGAAGTTCCCAATACGGAGGTCAGCAAATACGCGACTTCAGTTTTTCTAGTTTAAAACTTCTCGGAAGAGCTCTTAATAAATCGTTAAGAAACCATTGGCTTGTTCTGGGGTTGTTTTCTAAAACATCTGCGTTCTTTGTTTGGAAGGAGGATAGCTTTTATTGTTCTTGGGTGATTTCCCAATATATTTTGTGTTATTCTATCATCTTTCCCTAGATCTTATCCCTTTGTGTGAATTATTTCCCTTTTCACGATAATCTCACTATTTCATTCGTTTTTTCTGTTATTTTTCCCTTTTCAGTCATTTTACGGACTTATTTCAATTTCCCCTTTCTCATCTCATTTCAAAACAACCTCCCTTTATCAGTTTAAGTTGTCACCATGCCATTTTTGTTTCTATGGCAACGGTTGCTATTTTAAAGACCAAAACTGATTTGTACATATGCTAGGTAACCTTCCTATCTTTTTTTTTTGCAATTTGGAGCAACTTTTCCTTCTATTTCGCGCTATTTTTTCTGTTTTCATAGCAATGGTCGTCATTTTGTAATTTTTAAGATAAAACATCAAGTCTTCACTTGCTTAGTAATATTTTCAAATAACATTTCATTCTGAGCACTCTGAATTTTTCCTGCAATTTTTCTTGTCCAGAACATGTGACCGCTATCCTCATTAACCTTAAAAACCGGTTTTGGTATACCTTCTTTTTAAAGTGAATATAAATGAACCTCATATATGATTATGAACATTTATGAATTGTAGAGTTGGCTTCTAAACATTTGAAAGAAGAATCTGAAGATGAAATGAAAATCACGATGAAAAATGTGGAGACAAGCAGGGCAGATGTGAGTTTTATTAGTATATATAAAAACTTGCTAGAATTTCTAATATGGATGCGCTAGCATACTTTCACATTTTGGCTTTTTTATTTTTTGTAATTTTTAATTGTAATTCTGACCACCTGTTTTTTTTTTTTGTGGTTTATTAAATGTTGTGATCGTCTTCTATTAGTCTTTTGTCGGACAATGAATGACAGTGATTGTAAAAACACTTTGCCGCTTAAGATTATGTTTGTTGACGATCCCGCATCCATGGAGGTAAAAAAGCATGGATGTAAAAAAGCATGGATGTAACGTTGTTCGACAATTAGCAATGAATTCCGCTCAAACCGGTACTAGGGGCCGTCTTGAACTTACTATGAGGTATAGGCTTAGCTCATTGTTGAAGGCCTCATGGTGACTTCAAGATGAAGAACAATAATAAAAGCGTTGTTCCATTGCTTAGTATTACCATGTATTTGTAGAGACTTTGTCTCATTTGCATTTACTCCATATCCCTTCATTGTTAATTGCTATTATTATACCTCCTGTAAGAAAGTTCTTTTTATAGTAAAACAGTTTTATTTTTGCATAGTTTTTAAAAGAAATATAGCGTTGATTGCACTATGCAATAGTAAGCACTGCTGTCGTGAAGACTATTGATTTTACGTCAATCATCATCAATTATCACGTGCGGGAGGCGGAGTTTTGGTATGAACGACAACTGGGTGGTACTTATCCGCGTGATCACCTGTGATGTAATCAAGTTTCTAATCGGCAAAGAAAAGAGTGTCGTCTGCTATAACTCGAATAATTCAATCCCTCTCCGTATCCGATTCTCTCCTTCTTCGAGGTTAATGTAGCGATCGTAGTGAGTGGAATATAACGACTGGATTATTCGGGTTACGTCTGCTACAGTGTTAAGATTTTTTTAATTTTGACAGTATTTTTATCGCTTTTCATTTTAAACAGAATAGAAATATTTGTCAATGTAACTTTTCAAAATAGTAAACAGTCAGTATGATAATAATATAAATATTGTGTTTTACATTGACTATGGAAAATAGTAGCCAGGGTGATGGACAATAGTGCACTCCCCTTCGGGTCGTGCACTATTGTCCATCACCCTGGCTACTATTTTCGCATAGTCAATGTAAAACACAACATTATTATATAAATAGTGTGTTTTTGTTCTATAATTTGTTATGTACGTGGTGTGAGCACAAACAACCTTTGCACATCACAATTAATTACATATTAGAAAATCACATGATCTTAAGATATATTTCAAGTTTATAAGGGTCAAGGCAAACCTAAGCAAAATCTAGTAAGACATTGTGACTTGATACATAATAAAGTTTATTAACTTTCACAGACCTATAATTTATTTTTATCAAAGAAGGATAATAATACTTAAAATAGAGCTCATCATTAACCAGACCAGGAAAAAGGTCTTCTTTGATTGTTTGCCATAATTGCACATTCAAAAAGTTTCCAACTAAAATGTTTTTCATTACAATATAAAAAATGTAAACGTTCGCAGTTTGCAATACGTACGTAAATCACAGTATAAGTCCATTACTGTGGGTATTTATCATTTTGGGTTAATAAAATATACATCACCGGATTTTCGTCCATATTTGGTATATTAATTGATTAATCATTGATAAATATATGTGCAAAATTTTCCACCGTGCTTCAAAAAAGAAGTTTAAAATTACTGACGTCTTAAAACATCTTCGCTCTACAGCTTACAATGAGAGGCCGAAAAATTAGTTTTTTGCTAGATTTTGTTAAGACGTAGTAAATGAAACAGCAAATACCAGACTATCGTTCCGAGTCAATATATAAAAAGAGTCTTCCAAGAAATAGTTCAACTAATTTCGGATAATTTTACCGAAATAAGGTATATTGATTCCTGTAAATGCCTAGCCAATGGTTTGAAATAACATTACCCGTCGTATTGACTACAATGGTACATGCCACCCCCATTTTTACTTTAACAGTATATTATTCTTTTGGGTAATGGAAAAACATCTTTCAAATCAATTATTTCCTCTTCATGAATAAACCTTATTATTCGGATTTCGTTCGGTTTTAAGCATTTTAAACATTTTTTGAACTTATGGATTCCCCTTGTTTGGGTTCTAGTGCTGCTGATGAGGAATTAATTTCCGAAATGGCCATACAGCTCATTAAATTATTGCAGTTGGAGTAAACATATGTGTTACGATCTCATGTTCATTTACTCCATATCCTTTTGTAAAATATTTAAGCTACCTTTTAATACAGGAATTATTTCTGCCTTCGATTATTTATTACTCATCATCCTACAAATTACTGGACGATTCTATTATTATACGATATTTATTACTCATCATCCTACAAATTACTGGACGATTCTATTATTCTACGACATTTATTACTCATCATCCTACAAATTACTGGACGATTCTATTATTCTACGATATTTATTACTCATCATCCTACAAATTACTGGACGATTCTATTATTCTACGATTATACAAAATTGAAATTTAATTTTTATTCTAATATGACGGCCTTCAATTGCTCTGTATCCCAACTCGTTGTAAATAAAATATATACTAATAGGTAGCCTCATAAAAAAGTGAACTTCCTTTCAATAATGTCATTTTTACATCAATTTTTACAACATCACAGGGCAACAAACGGCCTAAAATGGCAAAAAAAAAATTGAGAAAGATTTCTTTTTTACATACCATTTTGTCATTAGTTTTACGGACAAGGAAGAGGTGATTGGAAGGCAATGAAAAAAAAAGATATTTTCCTTTACATTTTTTTATTTTTATTTATCGCAAAAAAACAATACTAGTAAATAGTTTGCTAATGTGACAGCAATCTCAAAGTACAAATCACGCATTTAAACATAGGATTAAACCCTGTGTAATAATTACGAAAAAAAATCCAATACACAAGTATCCCAAGAAATTGAATTTCACAAATATGTCCATTGGGCTGAAGTTTGGCATGTTTGAGCATTAAATAATTATTTAGTTCATTTGTATTAAATACATTGTATTAAGTAATGATTTTTAACGTGAAAAATAGGTGTAAATTAACAGATGGCAATTAAATAAATTTTAATAATATCAACCAATCGGAATGAAGATCTTGTAATACCTTCGCACCTTACGGCACGTGGCATTAAGTTTAACCGATCAACTGTCCATGAGACAAAACTATTAAGTTAACTGATAATTAGTGCACTTATTGTGTCGCAAAGGAGTAGAGCCACAAAGGACCAAAAATGGCCCATGATTTTGACCAAAATTTAATTGTCACATATTAATGTTAATAGGTCACCATTTCCATCCATATGTATTGAACGTTTCGTATGTGTTTCGTACTCGCATTTCGATGACGTCATAATGGGTTATGACGTTTGCCGTTTACGCAAGTATGGAGATTTTGAGAAAAATCGGTATATTTCAGACATATTTTCTCAAATTTCAGTTTGGCCGCACCCGTCGACCAAAATATTTTTATCTTCAATGAATGGAAAAACAATAATAAAGGTAAATTCCAATGAGTATATTTTGGTCGAAGGCTGTGGCCACTTCGAAAATTTAACTTTTTGCAACTTCCATGAACGGCGGAACACACAAGAAAGTTAATTTTTGAACATTGTATTAGTCGTTTAAGCGAAAACTGCAGATTGATAGCATCTAAAAAGATGTGTATGTTTTTTCAAAATACGAAGTTTCAAATGATTGAATGAAACTCGTGTCTGAAATGCGGTTTTTAAAGAAATCTATCTGCGTTTTTATAATATATACTCCTGCTCTAAGGTAGGAGTGTAATGAATTACACTTGTCTCCTGTTTTCATTTTTCCTGTTTACCAACTTAATGCATTTTTCTAATATTATATATGGTAA
>MJUU01019732.1:23649-75101 GCA_002080025.1 Modiolus philippinarum
CAGATATTGTTTGGAATTTGGACCCTAGTTCAACAACAGTGTAAGTGTTATATTATATTTTTATTATATTTGGATGAAGACTAATCCGTTTAACGTTACTACACAACAGTCTATTGTGAATATCGGCTCTAGACGTTAATTACATAATTTGCTATAAATATCGATTTTTACGGAAAGTTCATCTCACACAGAAACGTACAACTGTTGATTATAATTATATTTACAACTTTCAACAAAGTATTTAAAGTTTTTATGTATTATTTCCGTCTACAAGAGGAAGATAAACAACCGATATTCAGTTGCATAATTCGTATAAATATAGCATGTACGGCAAGCAATTAGTGACATTTAAATACATCCAGATATAATTATGGAACACATATTCCGTGTGTTACAGCAATTCAACTGTATTCTTCCGTGACTATACCGGAACTCCATGTATAATATTATACACAGACACGTCATATTTGTGTTTATTTATGCAAATTATTGTGTATTTAAATATGTTGATATTCTACTCATAATTACGGTAGCCTAAGATGACTATAAATTCTCATTATTTTGGACACATAACTTATGATTGTTAATTATTGTATTTTTCAGGTTTTTACCAATTGTTCATCGGCTAATTAAAGTTTATCAGGCCACACTGGGTTTTAGATTTAATTGGGCCACGAACTAGGTTATACTCGCTGAGTCCGGCTCAGTACAGTAATATGCAAGTAAATTGTAGCAATAAATAAAGTTATTAAGTAGAAACAAGTGAAAAGTAGAATGTATTACTAATATTTAAATTAAAACTGTATTCGGACTTTCTATTTGGTTTTGGTAGCAACCGAGGTAAGTCACATGGGTGGCTAAATCAGAGGCCGGCAAAAACAGAATTCGATCAACCAACACAGAGTAGGCAAACCTAGTTTTTACGAACTAATTGAAGACGGATACAAGTATGCTGTTTGACATTTCATGAGTGAAAATATTGCTTGCCAAGTAATCAAAGCAGTCTACAACATGGGCATGGCCAGTCATCGAAACACACAAACAAAACATCGCATTTGTTCCACCCTTGATGATTTTAATGAGCGTAACCTTACTCTCACATCCAAACTTTTACAACAAGGTTAGATTTCATAAATTATTAAATACTTTTAAGAAGTTTTACAGAAGATATGAACATTTGATATCTAGATATGACGTGACTCGGAAACAGCTAATAACAAAAGGCATTTCTCATCCTCGATTTTATGGAAATGTTGTTAAAAAATGTCAAAAACTGATTAATAATCCAGAAAAACTGGGACGTAACTTACATTCTTTACGTAATAGTGGATATCGACGAGATATTCTGAACAAATCCGTTAAATTGGCTTTGGATTCCAGTGACCTGAAGACTTTACATATATACTGGCCTCTCACTGATACTGCCGATGTCTGCTGAAATACATGAAGACTCTTTACCAAACCCTTCGGGAAGTTTTGAGTTTGATTTTTCTTCCGTAGTGCGACAGTGTTTTACCAGCAGACTAGATTCCTTGAGCTAGCCGGCAGTTTAGCGGCGAGCACTCTTTGACCCTTCTTTCAAAATTACGTTTTGTCTTACGCTTTTTCTGTTCCAAGATAGTGGTCATTGAGTTAGTAGTCTACCTGTATTGGGTTTTATTCGCGTGTTTATGATACTATAGGGAAACGGGATAGAGAAAGGGGAGGTTTGGGTAGCCTTAAACCGGTTTAACCCTACCACTGGCTTTTGCTGGTGCCGGTACCAAGTCCGGCTATCCCGAGTTCCTATTGTTATTTATGTTTGTCTCTTGTTTTCATTATTGTTTTTCTGGTGCAGTTTGCTTGTAGATTGTGGCATGCGATTGTAGTTCCTGGCCATTGTAGGTGTTTGCTGTTTTCCTGTTTTTGTAATCAACGTTAATAATGTTGAAAGGCTATTTTAAGTTCTAGAAATAAAAAGACATATTAATATAACATATCAAAAAGAAGAAACTAATATAGGCAAATGAACAACATCTAATTAAAATTTAATGTTTGTTTAAATATGTCGCATTTCACGTTCTTTTTATAAAGCAATGCAGTATCCAGCTTATTACATTATGAAACTTTAATATTGCCATTCAAATTTTATTAAATAAGTACAATTTTTGCCATGAATTAAAATTGCTGGAGCGATTTTATTCGAAACGCGGTGATATGTAATAGTGCTAAATGCATGAAAATATATTCAACTGAATTTTGACAAAAATAAATATTTTGAAATAATCTTAAATTGAATTTAGATAAAGTAATTCGAAAAAAACAATAAATATTACATTAACCCTGTGTAATAATTACGTGAAAAGTCTGAGATAAAAGTACTCAAATAACTAAATACCGAAGTTACTGTGAATTTATTTTCTGCATATGCGCATTTCGACAACTTATGTCTCTTCAGTGCAGATAAAATCTAAACGTTTGGAAAACCATAAAATCAAAGATGTTAAAACACTGATAGAGAACAAATACCCAATATGATCAAAATGGAAAACCAAAATCAGCTAAGGACAGAGCTTTGCATGAGGGAAATACTCCTTAGTTTTCAACAAAAATTTACAAATTTAGATATTGCAAAGTTCGAAATATAATCGGCTTTCGGGTCAGCACCGAAGTACTGACTACTGGGCTGGTGAATACCCTCGGGGACTAACAGTCCACCAGCAGAGGCATCGACCCAGTGATAACAAATAACTAAATACCGAAGTTACTGTGAATTTATTTTCTGCATATGCGCATTTCAACAACTTATGTCTCTTCAGTGCAGATAAAATCTAAACGTTTGGAAAACCATAAAATCAAAGATGTTAAAAAACTGATAGAGAACAAATAAACAATATGATCAAAATGGAAAACAAAATCAGCTAAGGACAGAGCTTTGCATGAGGGAGATACTCCTTAGTTTTCAAAAAAAATTTACAAATTTAGATATTGCAAGGTTCGAAATATAATCGGCTTTCGGGTCAGCACCGAAATAATAAAATAATAATAAATAATAAAATTTAACAAACTTCTCCATTTGGCGTACGTTTGACATGTTTGGTCATTAAGTGAAAGTTTTCGTGCTGTAAAAATAGGCGTATATTGACAGATGTCCTCTAAATAAATAACTTTTGATAATTAAAACATAAAATTTGATTTACTCTTATCAACAAAACGGTATGCAGATCTGGTAATAATTCGGAACCTTATAGCAAGTGACATTATGTTGCATGTTAAGAAAATCTTGTTCTTTTAGCAGAAATAAAACATCGATTCTGTAATTTGTTAATACCATGGCAAAGCCTTGAAAGAAAGTATAATCTGAAATAATCAACTAAGAACGCTAGTTCCCCCGAACAAACGTAATGAAGCAAAAGACTGAACTAGCTGAGTAAGCCGGAAGAACAGAAATCGTCCTTTCCAACGTTGTAGACGGAAAGGGGAGACAACAATAATCAAAGAAGTATTCCCCCTTTTCCTACACAACCTACATTTTCCTTGTATAACAACAATATGAATAAATACACATCCCTATCTACGCAAGAAAAGCTAACACTTTTTTTTTTATTTTAAAGGTATTTATAAATCTGAATTCTGTTCGAATATTTACCTGGACACACATTTAGTAATTGTATTAATGACTTTTAATATATTTCAGCAGACAGTACCTAGAATATTTAGCATAAATGCATTGGACATAATCAGACGAAAAATGGAAGGTAATAAGCTATAGGAATCTAACTCAATTAAAGTAAAACATCGAGAACTCTCAGTCACAGATCTAGAATTGTAAAATTTTGATATTTCTCTGACGAGGCTTATCAAAGAGGTATCTCAAATTTCTAAATCGGGAATTTTCAACGGTGACTGATTAAATTTAAAATGAAATACGGTTTCTTCATTATGAGACTGTACTAGGCGACGTAAAATTTCTTAGTAATTTTCGGTCTTGTAAGGGAAAGGGACTTGAAAAAATGGAATTAGTTTTTACCATGCAATACCAACAGAGTTATGTACGATGAACCAACATACAATGACAAACGATATAGCCAAACATTTGGTTGATGGCTTTCCATATACTTTGATTCTAATGCTGCCGATGAGAGGTTACTGCTTGAAACACGTGTATAGCATAATATAATTTACGGATGTTTTTATGCAACTTGGGTATTTTTTGTATTTTGAACCATTTGGCCGCTGTCACTGCTGGTGGACCAGAGGTCCTCAATGGTATTCACCAGCTCAATATTCAGACCTGTCTGACATGAAAATTTTACCTTTCGTTTTATAGAGAATTATTTTTTTTATCAAACTTCTAACCACTTAAAAATACTGAGGCTTCATTCCGTGTATGGCACTCGGCAGATGTCCTTGGTACTGGATTTGGCCTCTTATTTCGATATTTTCGTTAAAGAGTACTTCTTTTTGAACTACTTTTGGCTTTCCATATTATTTGATTTTAATGCTGCTGATGAGAGATTACTCCTTGAAACACGTGTACACCATTACGAAATTTACGGGTGTTTTTATGTAACTTTGGTACTTTTTTGTATATTCATCTTCATTTGGGTATCAACAGATTAGGTAGTTGAGTAAAAATAATGAAGATAAATTTGATATTTCGCCATTTTATATGTATTGTAAAATATCATTTTTTATTCTTTATTTCAGAGAAAAGAATGAAGATTCTTGGTATGTACTTTGTTGATTGCTTATTCTGTTCGTTTAAATTTTCTGTTCGTTGTAACACTTTGATCTTCGGTTAGACTCCTGTGATATAGACTGGCAGTACTATGTGTAATACATACGGATGAGACAATTATTCAGATGATTAAAAAACACTCACCAAATGCTTAACAATGAAAAGATATGGAGTAATGCACATAAAGCAAAGTATTTGTACAAATACAAAGTAAGGCTTAAACGGAATGAAACTGTAATATCTTGACACTGAAAATACAATGCCGAAATTGTAGTAGTTTCTTTTTTCTTCTTCAGATGTCTCTTATAATGTCTGTACAGCGCAAATAAAAAATAATTGTAACGTTAATGAGAGAATATTAGAATAATATACAAACTTTACCATTTTAAAACATTTGTTTTTGTTCTTGTCAAAATGGATGCATTGATCTCTAAATAATACCTAAACATAAAGTGTTATTGTTTTGGTCATGTGTGTAATTAGAATTTGTTTTTGTTCGTAAGGTATTCTACTTTCGTTTCATATGACCAAATACCGAAATTACTGTGAATTTTGAATTCTGCATATGCGCATTTCGACAACTTGTGTCTCATCAGTGCAGATAAAATCTAAACGTTTGGAAGATCATAAACTCAAAGATGTTTAAAAACTGAAAGAGAACAAATAACCAAACAGATCTAAATCTTAAGCCAAAATCAGCTAAGGACAGAGCTTTGCATGAAGGATATACTCCTTAGTTTTAAACAGAATTCATAAAAATTTTTAGATTAAAAAAAATTCATATATAATGTTTCATCAATGCAGATATAATTAAAACATTTGGAAAGACAAAAAATCAAAATAAAACATCATTTTTGTATCGTCTTTTTGGCATGCCATAAAACCGGTTTAATCCATCATTTTAATTTGAAAGCCTGTACCAAGTCAGGACCATTGCGGTTGACAATTTTGCCGGTTGTTTCCACCTAAAAATGTCTTTTTGTCTGATGGACTTCGGCTCCTGTTCGGTAATTTTGTTATTACCCCTATTACAATGGAGCTTGATTTTCTTGATATTCCATTAGTTAACCTATTTTGCGAACAATGTAAATGATGATTGTAGTATTTTCGCTAACACTATTTTTTAATTTACATATTGTATTTTATCGGTAATTTACATGAGTTTCCTTTGATCTCAGGAAGCAAATGTTTTTCAGTATTTGCTACTGCCCGAATACGAAAAAATTTTGACAAAAAGTATCTTAGGCCACGCCTACTTTGTCAATCAGAATCGATGAAACAATGAAATATACATCTATAGAGACTCTTACCGGATCATACAGATTCTTTTACTAATCAATACTAATCAATTTCACGATTTGTTGAAAATTAACATTCATTTTCAAAATTTGTTTTATTAAAAGATTTAGTTAATTACCGATAAAAAGAATAATAAAAGTTTTGTTTTTGATACAAGAAATATTGGCTCCATTAATGGACTCGCTCACAAGGGACTCGTCCATTATTGTTCACCAATATTTCTTGTATCAAAAAACAAAACTTCCATTATTCTATATATAATTGCAGATAACTTTCATTATCTCGATGTACAGTGTGACGGAATATCTGTGGACTGTATTGTTGACAGAAGAATAATAAGTAAATACAATAACTTGTATCACGAAATTGAGATGTTTGAACACAGGCAGTTAGTGACAAAATTCAATGAAAATGAATTTGTCATGAAAGGTAAAAATTAATGATAAGTCAAAGGGTTGTCACCTTGATCATATGGTTAGGCTTACAATGTCAAGTTGAAAAATCTCCGTCTTGTAATAATTGTCCGTCCGCAAATCTGTTTGTTCCTCCTTCATTTTTTTCTGCTTTATTTCAGTGACTTTTCCCTGCAGGTGTCACCATATTAATTAAATATTTCGTACATGGATGCCCGTAGATCAAATTTGAATTTGATTTCATTGGTAGTATTTTGTGCATAGTTGTAGACCGTCGACTGAATACATTTTAAAAAAATCGCATTTTTTTTCTTCCCATGGACTAATGATATTGATTTTGATTAATATAATTTTTTACCACCAATGACAGTTGTGTAGACACTTCCTTTCTGTGTAGTTACTTGTTTTAAATCCTTACAAGTTTGTTAGCCTTTCTATATCAAAAGTACTGTTTGACTTGGTTTTGGGTTTCACATTCGGATAGTTTATAAACCAAAACAGACCAAATTGAACATCTTTTATTCATCGGATTAAGATGCTTCGCTTTTATTTTATTCATTTTATCAATTTTCAATTTATTGCATGACTACGGATTTCTACTCGTGTTCAGAATTCAATAGATAGGGAATAATACATGGCAAAATCCGTATCACATGCCGTATCATCCTGAGTTACCCAAATCAGCACGAGGGCCTCTGGCCCGAGGGCTGATATTGGTCGAGGGATGATATGGCATGTGATACGGATTTTGCCATGTATTATACAGTTTATCATATATTTAAACAGAGGACTACTTATCCGAAAAATACTGCCAAAAATTGAAATCGGTAAAAGAAAATGCATGTATTTTGTGAAGAGGAAAATTTCAAAATGGACGGAAAAGAATAGAAGTTTTGGACATGTAAAGGAAAAAAGTTAGCTAGATTTTTTAACTGATCATCACAAAACAATTTCACCCCAAACAAATCTTTGTTATCCCCCCCAAAAATTGTTTTGCCCCCCCCCAAAAAAAAAATTAACCCCGAAAACTTTTTTTAATAGAAAAAAGTAAAATTTAAACAAAATTCGAAAAAGGGTATGTGATAAAGGGTAAGCCATGCGATAAAGGATATGCGATAAAGGGTATGACGTCATAGTGTGAATACGGAATGAACGTCATGCACTGTATCACATATTCAAAACGTCTGTATTTATTACTAAACATATGATAAATCAAAATATTATTTTTTTAAGTAATCATAGATTATTGGGCATGTAACGGATTAGTTTTATTGAGGATTAATAAACAGGTTGTGTGTTTTAGACTAGACTTCAAGATGAAGAACAACAATAAAAACTTTGTTCCTTTGCTTGTTTATACCATGTATTTGTAGAGACTTTGTCTCATGTGCATTTACTTTATATCCTTTCATTGTTTATTTCAGACTTACATTTACTCGTCCCATGCAATTAAAATTTTCCACATAAAAAATGATACAATGTTTGTAAAATGTTTCTAAAGACATTGAGCCTACATATTTTTCTATGGATATAGTTGAAGCTCAAATTAGATTTATGAAATCCGTGCTTGGTGTTTACAAGTCTGTCGTTAATCTTGCAGTCCTCTCTGAACTAGGAATGTACCCAATATCAATATATGCATTTAAAGCATCGATAGAATTCTGGCTCCATGTTATGAAATTAGATAATTCACTTGTGCATCAAGCTTACAAGACCAGTCTAGACCTAAAACAGCTTTGCCGCAAAAATAAAGGAATTACTACAAAAATGGATTTAATCATGTATGGCATAACCAAGGTACTGTTTAAAAGAGAAAACTGTTATTCTCCATTTTAAATACGTTAAAAGAAAAGTATTTTTGTTTTTGGAAACATTCAATATTTGATGACAGTAAGACTTTAAATGGTCATAAATTAAGAACGTTCCGAGAATTCAAAGAGAATTATAAACCTGAACACTATTTACTAGTAACTCTAAATATTGATAAGTATGCAATAAAAATTTTTATGAAAATTAGAATAAGTAACAGTAACTTAGCTATAGAAAAAGGTCGACATCATGGGTACACAATTAATGAAAGATTATGTCATCTGTGCAAAACAGACACTGAAGATGAATTGCTGAAATAACCCCAGATTTTCAAGTTATGAATGACAAAGAAAAGTTCAAGTTTATGCTCTCAAGTTGATATTCTAAAAGTAATAATGGAAGGCGTAAATGAAATGCATTGTGAAAGAGACACATTTCCTAAAATTTAATCATATATATTTATATATATATAAACGTAAAAAACTTACCTAGTTTTATCAAAGACACCACAGATTTTCTTAACAAAATAAGTAAAATATCACAGCCGCTATCTCCTGATGCTATCATGTTTTGTTTGGATGTAAAGGCCCTTTACCCAAGTGTCCCTCGAAAAGAAGCCCGAGAGGCATGCATAGAAGCATTAGAAAATCGTACTACAAAGAATCCTAATACGGAATGTGTTATTCAAATGTTAGATTCGGTTTTAGAAAATAATAATTTCAGTTTTAACGGGAAACACTACACGCAAACAGAAGGAACGGCAATAGGATCGCGTTTGGGCATGAGTTATGCCTGTACTTATTTAAGGAAATGGGAGAAAGAAATATTCATGAAAAACAAGAACCAACCGAAATGTTATTGGCGATATGTTGACGATATATTTGGAATTTGGGAAAACGGACTGGACGCGCTACACGAATTTCACAAATTAACTAACTCAATACACCCAAATATACAGACAGAACTTCGATTTCAACCAAAAAGCTGGAATTTCTAGACGTTAATGTTTATATCAAAGAAAATACCATCAAAACAGATCTTTATTCTAAGGACACAGACAAACACATGTACCTAGATATGAACTCTTGTCATCCAAGAAACGTAAAAACGGCAATTCCGTATGGCTTAGGAATCCGCGTAAAAAGAATCTGTTCCGAAGAAAATGATTGTAAAAAACGACGATCTGAAATTAAAACACATTTACGTAACCGAGGTTATCAGGACTCTCTCATTGAAGACCAATTGAAAAAAGTAGATAAATTAGACCGACAGCCTCTTTTAAACTATAAAACTAAAAAGCAAACCGACAGAGTACCATTGGTTATCACTTATTCAGAAGCTTTACCGAATATTCACAATATTCTACGGCGTAATATGAAAATTTTACACAATTCTGATAAAATGAAAAAAATTTTTAAAGATCCGCCGATTGTAGCCTTCCGCCGAGACAAAAACATCAAGGACATATTGATACATCGAAAACACAATTTACAATTTTACACTGAACAAGACGACAGTAAAAGATGTAAAGCTAAGAAATGCGCACTGTGTAAACATATGATAGAGGGAACGGAGTTTACAGATAACAACGGGAAACAGTACAAAATTCAGGGAAAAATTGACTGTAAAACAACGGGAATTATTTATTACATATATTGCGCAAAATGTCAGGAGCATATATACGTAGGCCAAACAGGAGATACTTTGTACCAAAGGATGCTTTTGAATTTTTCAAAAATACGGACACAAAAAGTAGATGACTCTGTTGCGAATCACTTTTGTCCAAATAATCACACGGTTGATGACTTTAAGGTTATGGGAATAAAAAAAGTTAATGGTGAAAATTCTGCGGGAAGTAAAAGAATGTTTTTGGATAAAAAAACTAAAAATGTATGAAAAACCAGGTCTAAATACAAAAATTACGGAAAGACATTGACTCGGAAACAGGGGAGGGGAACAATTTAATAACGTCACAATAATAACGTCATGTTTCCATGTAATGTAATGTAATGCCATTCACCATGTTGTACTTCCGCTGATGAAGGCTAATAAAGCCGAAACGTTTGGAAGATGGTTTTAGAGTTTTTATAATATATATATATATATATATATATATATATATATAACAGTATACAATTAATTCAGTTGATATTTCGACAACTATCCGTGTCTTTATCAAAACACAATAAAAATTAAAATACAAAACAAAAACTATTTACAAAAGTAAATCTAAACAAACTATTCAGAACTATATTCTGGACGCTGGTTAACACAAATGTAATACGAGATGAATGCCCGGAGGGAGAAATGGGAAAAAAATCGTCGGTAACTGTACATCGGTAAAAAATATTTAACAAAATCAATAATTGAAGTAAATGGATGTTTCTTTTAGAATTATATCTGTAATTAGAAATGGTGTTTTTAAAATATAATAAATTTCAGTGTGTTAAAGAATTTCAATCAACTCTAAAGAAATCAAGTCTTAAGGTTAGTGAGGACAGCTGTCATGTGATTAAACCATAAAAATGGCGGGAAAAAATAAAAATGTTCAGAATGGAATAAAATTTGACAGGAATGTTAATGTGCATGCGTTGAAACGAACTTTGGTTTTAAAAACATCAAAATGGCGACCGTTGCTATGGGAACAGAAAATGGCGGGAAATTTCCAAATTGCTCCACAATGACTGAAATTTGACAGGAAGGTTACTTAGCATGTGAAGATGCGAGTTTTGGTCTTTAAAATATCAAAATGGCGACCGTTGCCAGGGAAACAGCAAAATTGCGGAAAAAATTCAAATTCCTTCACATAACTAAATACCGAAGTTACCGTGAATTTACTTTCTGCATATGCGCATTTCGACAACTTATGTCTTATCAGTGCAGATAAAATCTAAACGTTTGGAAGACCGTTAACTCAAAGATGTTTAAAAACTGATAGAGAGCAAATAACCAATATGATCTAAATGTAAAGCCAAAATCAGCTAAGGACAGAGCTTTGCGTGAGGGAGATACTCCTTAGTTTTCAATAAAATTTACAAAAATTTAGATATTGTAAGGTTCCAAAAGTAATCGGCTTTCGGGTCAGCACCGAAGTACTGACTACTGGGATGGTGAATACCCTCGGGGACTAACAGTCCACCAGCAGTGGCATCGACCCAATGGTAACAAATAACTAAATACCGAAGTTACCGTGAATTCACATATGATGAAAAATGGAAATAATCTTGAAATAAGGTGAGAAAAGGGAAAATAATAATAAATTAACACAGTAAAAGTGCTGAAAAAGGAAAATAACTTAGATAAAATTAAATAGAATAGAGAGATAGTAGTGAAAAAAGTAAATTATATACACAAAGGGTAGGAAAAGTGGAAAAAATGATAGAATAAAACCTGGAAATTGTGGAAAGAGAGAATTCACCCTAGAACAACCACACCATTCACATCGATCAGCAAAAACTCGGAGGGATCAGCATTACGCGGTGCGGCATAACAAGTTGCCTTCTCAAGTGAGTCTTACTTTTGGTTTATTAAATCATAAAAACTGCATGTTACCAACAATATAACGGTATTGTTTTTCTTCAGATTTGAATGGGCTTTACACACATATAATTTATGTATCCATTTGTCTTAATTAGATACCAACACAAGATCGATTTGTATGGGTAGTTTACCTTTTGAAAGATTATTTGTGGACAATTCCTCGTCTATTGTCAAAACACTTCACCGAAAGCCTATAATTCATACACGATCTGAATAAGTAGTCTATTTGTGATTTTCAACGTGCACGATGTTTGATAACTCCGTTCCGCTTTGAAGATATAAGACTGTTTTTAAGCACGGGTAAGAAATTTCGGGATTAGCATTACGCGGAGGAATGATCAGCAGAATTCGGAGAATTGATAAATTCGGATCAGCAAAGTCCTCCCGTCTATTGAACAATTAGATTTAAAAAACGATTATTACAAGTAATGCACTATCAGTTGCGTCTAAAAAAACACTGATGCCTGTTAACGGACCTATAGCGGTTACCATAAACTTAACAAGAGTGTCTTATTAATTGGATATAACGTTTTAGTTTATTCATAATTCATGTGTATTCTAATCTGACATCTTTAGTTGCTTCCATTAATTTGTTATCTAAACTATATCAATATCTGTTTTCTGTTTCTGATTTTTTATTATTATTATTTCTCGCTATTAATTGAGAAATGACGTTTTCGCACATTTGAGACAAGCCAGTATCGATTTTTAGCCGTTTGAGATTAATAGTTTCTTATACGAGACCTTATTAAAGATAAGGGATATCTTCCACGGGTGTGAGAAATTTCGTCTTTTCCAGAGTGAAGCGAGTAAAAGATGAAAAAATTTTCACATTAGCGGAAGATATCCCGATCTTTAATTTTGGTCAAATGTCATGGGAGGAAAATATTCTGTTTCAGTCCGGTCGCCAGTTAAAGATTTTTCTTCTTTCCCGATAGTAGAATTTCGGTTTTAACATGCTCGCTAAGGATCGTCTGTTAAAAATCGAAATTATAGTATCTCCAGTGAAGAATTATTCTTTACTCACCCCTACCTGAAGGAAAAGCTATAATTCTCTTTATAGCATTGCAAGGAATTATTTTGAACAATGTGTATATTCTTCAATCTAATCACGCCATGACCAAACTGTCAAATTTGGTTCTTTGAAAATTGGAATGCGGGTTTAACAGGGTAATGGAAGACAAGTGGCTGGAGAGAATAAAAAAGGCACGTGGAAGGAGAAACGGGACGGGTTGAAGGTGAAAAAGCCGCGAGAAGGAGAAGGGGACAATAGAAAGAAGATACTGAAGGCGTAAAGGAGACGAGACGGGTGGAAAGGCCAAAGGACAGGAGACACTCGACTGTCTGCCCTCTCCCAAATGTAGAATACGGAGAAAAAGAGTAATTCTGTCAAAATGATCACCGTCAACAAAATTAGAAGTAGGTCTCTGAAAAAAAAATTCTAGACTATTGGGAGCCAAGAGGAGCGATGACAAAACACTCATTGTCCAAAAATAAAATGAAAAGGGTAAAGTAGGTCACGATTAAAAAATTGATATACACAAAGATTAGGGAAGGTTTAATGTCCGAAACGGTTTAATGCCTTACGTTTCGGTCGTATGGCCATCGATAAGGGGGCTACCGGACTGAAATACGGAGAGGGAGAATAGTGAATGTATCAACTATTCCACATAAAATCATTTAAATATTTTTGAATAAGTCTTCGATATTCTTATTTATTTATTGTGTATACTAACACGTTATAGATTTCACCTTTTTAACATAATTGAATCCAACTAGAGAGGAGCACTAGTTGCTCACTTTTATTGTTTGATTAGATGTAAGTGCCAGAGTCAGACCAACCAACGGCGCTTCCAGACTGCTTAGAGTGGACCCGACAAATAATGTTTTTCCAAAAAAGGGACCCGAAATCCCCTGGCATTTTCAATATTTTTCAATCTAGGAAGGGGCCCGGGACCCCTGCACATATTTTCGCCACTAACAACGGGAAATACTCTCATTACAGCTGTAGTGTAAATATTCTGTGCGAACAAGGCAGTGTCAGGTTTGTTTTCTTATAAGTTCGTTTCTAACGTTAGAATGTATCACGGAAAATATATTTTACGCCGTTGCTCTTTTAGCTGAATCCAAATAAGAAAACATAATCTTTCTTAGTTCCTAGAATTGTTTTTCTTTTTTTGAAGGTTTCACCCCTTTACTTCAGTCTGAATTGACACTTGTTATTTTGTATCATTTATATAACCACTTTCTCTCTAAGATTAGCCTTTTTTCATTTATTAATACTTCAAATCATTATTATCTGCAGAAATAATACACCGCGAATTTTTTTTCATTAACCGAGTTTTGCTCATACACATTTCTTTTTCCTCCACGTTATTCAAATCCCAATTTTTTTTACCCGTGCATTAAAACAGTCTTATATCTTCAAAACGAAACAGAGTTATCCAACATCGTGCACGTTGAAACAACGGCAGTAGAATACCGAAGGAGCAAAGGGGTGAAATTCACAAAAATCGAAGTCCAAAGACAGGGCAAAAACGAGAACACAGAAAACAATGACGTTAGACACAAAAACAATGGCTTTAGACAGATACAAAGCACAGAACCAGAAATTACAACATTCAGAACAAAGGCATTCACAGTATGAACTCCAGTGAAACTGAGAGTGACATCAGGTGCTCCGGAAAACCACAAATATACTACTTATTCAACTTGTGCATGAATTACAAGCTTTTTACAAGGAATTATCCAATTGTCTTTCGAAAGGTAAACTAACCATACAAATCGATCTTGCTTCGGTATTTAATTTAAAAAACTAGATACATAAATTATATGTGTGTAAAGCCCATTCAAATCTGAAGAAGGCAGTACCGTTATATTGTTGATAACATGCAGCTTTTATGATTTAATAAACCAAAAGTAAGACTCACTTGAGAAGGCAACTTGTGATGCCGCACCGCGAAATGCTGATCCATTCGAGTTTTGCTGATCGCTGTGAAGGGTGTGACAACAGTCTCCCCTTCTAAACAATTAATGGAGACGTGATAGAAATACTGCCAGACCTACTGCTGATTTCCCTTTATAAAGGTCACTCCCGAGGAGTTCGGTACAAGAAAATATGAGAAATATCAACTCATTCATTTAGTCAACGTCATCCATAATATATCTTTATACAGCATAATAGGTCATTCTGGTCAAAACGGTGGCCAATTGGAAATACAAACTACTTCCGGTCCCAAATGCATGCTCCTTTATCTCTCTATAGGACTCCCTCCTGCGGGGTGACTTATCACACAATATATCAAAAGATTTGAATTTGTAGATGAAATTTTTGTATTTATGATTAACAGTAGGCAAGAAAGTATCCACTTCCGGTTGGACATGTGTAACCTACAACTTCCTGTTCTAGTCAAGTGAAGACCGTATACAGTCATATGACTATTTTAGTTTGGTATTTGTGCTTCAAGCACAGCTGGTGACATCACTTCCAGTTTTCGTTCTAGTGACGGCAAAATTTTTTGAGGGGAGGAGGGCAATGTTGTCAACTTTGAATGCTTGTAGGTTTCTGAAAGGCCTGGTTTGCTATACTGATTTTTTTTTATATTTTAAGATATCGTATAAAGGTATATATTTAAGTAAAAATTGAAATTTTGAATTCGGTCACTTTTTATGTTCCTCCAGGGGGCAAAAAGTGATAAAAATCTAACCTCAATGGGCACATAATTTGGAATATTAACAAAAGTAATTGACAGAAGTGTATGTATTTTAGAAATACCTTTAAAACAACAAAGACTTATAATCCAAACATTCTTTTTACAAACACAATGTACAATTGGTTTTTTTCTATGGTCGAAAGGGGATAATTTGGGAATTCGGACCATTTTTCAGGAGGAGGTAACTTTGACCCCATTTATCTCAGAAAAAACGCCTGGAAAGGTGGTCCAATATTTATACCAAAGAAAAGGCATATATTCAACAATAATATATGTAAAAAATAGCCATTTTGAATTCGGAATTATTTTTGGGGTCACGTGTCTTCACTAACCTTAATATTCATGCTGGATTTGATTTTTGCATCCAGAAACGTTCTTTTGCTTGTCGCTTTGTCTCATTCCAAGATTTATTCTGGTAATAATAAATCCAGAATAGATCTTACAAAGCGACAAGCAAAAGAACGTTTCTGGATGCAAAAATCAAATCTAGCTTGAATATTAAGACTTGATTTCTTTAGAGTTGATTGAAATTCTTTAACACACTGAAATTTATTACATCTTAAAACACCATTTCTTATTACAGATATAATTCTTAACGAAACATCCATTTACTTCAATTATTGATTTTGTTAAATATTTTTACCGATGTTCAGTTACCGACAATTTTTTTTTCCCAATTTCTCCCTCCGGGCATTCATCTCGTATTACATTTGTGTTAACCAGCATCCAGAATGTAGTTCTGAATATTTTGTTTAGATTTACTTTTGTACATATTTTTTGTATGATTTGATTTTTATTTTATTGTGTTTTGATAAAGACACGGATAGGTGTCGAAATTTCAACTGAATTAATTGTGTACTGTTCACTTTCGTCTATAGTTTGTTATATTTTTCTCACAAAGCGTGTATCCTGTCGGACCCGGTACGTCGGGAATTTCTGTGTTGTTGCTATATATATATATATGTTACTAAGTTATTTATGACGTTGTATAACTATTAGTAACGTTATCCTTGACTTCCATGAATATCCCCGCAAGGGTGAAACCGGTAGGAACTTAAAATGGATATTTATATGTGTTTGTATTTATTTATTGTGGAAAAAAGACTACAGTGCATTTTCTAATTGATTTTTCTTTATATATATATATATATATATCCTTTTGTGACCTCGTTGTCTGGTACAACCTTATTCACCATTACATTATACACTCTGATGTATTATTCTATATGAAATGTTTTAACTGACATATTTGAGCAGTTTTATTTCTATAAATAGTGTTTACATTTTCAGGGCTATTATGCTTTATAATATTTTTTGTTGCATACAATAATAATTTTCAGCCATTGTAGGTGTTTCATGTTATCCATTTTTTATTATGTAATAATAAGTTTTATCAGTTTCATGTTTGTAATGTTTCGTATGTATTGGTATCAATCCTATGTATATTGGATTTTTTACAAAAAATTAAAATTCTGTTCTGTTCTGTTTAAATTAGTAACTAGGAAATACAAATTGTTGTATAAGTGTACTTTTACAAATACGTGATAATCTAAACAAACATTGGAACATTATTATCATAAGAAGTGATGTTTGTTAGTTTCCTTTATCATGTTGTATTATTATATTGTGTATTCCCAGTCTCACATGGGGAACCTTGCATGTTCATACCCTATACAAACTACTGTACTGGGCCGGACTCAGCGAGTATAACCTAGTTCGTGGGCCCAATTCAAAACATAAACCAAGTGTCAATGAGTGTAGATCTATTATTTTAATTAGCCGGTGAACAAATTGATAAAAACCTGAAAAATACAATAATTAACAATCATAAGTCATGTGTCCAAAATATCGAGAATTTTTAGTCCACTTATGCTACCATAACTATGAGTAAAATGTCAACATATTTAAATACACAATAATTTGCATAAATAAATACAATGTGACGTGTGTCTGTGTAATATTATACATAGAGTTCCGGTACAGTCACGGAAGAATACAGTTGAATTGCTGTAACACACGGAATATGTGTTCCATAATTATATCTGGATTTATTTAATGACTTAATACCGAAGTTACTGTGAATTTGAATTCTGCATATGCGCATTTCGACAACTTATGTCTCTTCAGTGCATATAAAATATAAACGTTTGGAAGACCATAAATTCAAAGATGTTTTAAAACCGATAGAGAACAAATAACCAAAATGATCTAAATGTAAAGCCAAAATCAGCTAAAGACAGAGCTTTGCACTTTTAAAATGTCGCTAATTGCTTGCCATACATTCTATATTTATATGAATTATGAAACTGAATAACGGTTGTTTATCTTCCTCCTCTAGACGGAAATATCATATAAAAACTTTGAAATACTGTGATGAAACTTGTAAATATAATTATAATCAACAGTTGTACGTTTCAGTGTGAGACGATCATTCTGTTCAAATCGATATTTATAGCAAATTATGCAATCAACGTGTACAGCTGATATTTACAATAAACTGTTGTGTAGTTACGTTAAATAGATCCATCTTCATCCAAATATAATGTAAAACTTACACTGTTATTTAACAAGGTTCCAAATTCCAAACTAATATCTGGACATTCATGTACGTACTGATTACGAATTTTGAGAGAGAGGTGAAATCGGGAAACAAAACCAATTGTTTAACATACACACAGTGCATTCGGAATTTCTCAATGTTTGCCATGACAAAACAACCAATTGTAACAATACACTCCCCGTCTGAAATCTACTTGATATCACTATTCTTTAAATAAACTACACAAATTTATCATACATTCACAATATTCACTAAATATAATTATATATACATTTTATACACTATCTTCCACCAGACGAATTATCTCAGTGATCGTTCACTGATCTTGAATTCACAAATGAAAGATAAACACGGTTAAACAGAATACATCGATATCCAGGTTGAGATGAGCTGGAATCTTCCGCTTCGTACGAAGGAATTAGTTGTAGTTGCAAATATTATTGTAACAGTAATATCCGGAGAAGTATCTGGAGGAGTATGTCCCTTTTCATCCAAAAGCCGATTGAGATTGGCAATTGAACCTCTTTTGCCAATAGGTTTCTTGTGACTTGTACAGTCTATTTCTTCTTCATAAACTTCAAGGTGTACTGTTGATATGAGGAAGTCTTCTGCTTCTTGAAGTAAAGTGTTGTTAGGTTTAAGCTTTGAACTCCTGTTCAGACGTAGACGGGACGAACGTTTCAGGAATGCAATTCAAGTCCTGGAATATCTCAGTCCCTATGTTAGGATTATCTGGTGTTGAGAATGTTTTGGCAACAGAAATCTCTGGAGAAACATGAGGTCGACTCTCACTTTCACGTAATGTATCTAGTCCTTGCCGTTGATCTCGCCAAGTTTCCCATTCTGATGCAATGTCATCAAGGACTGGTTCGTCCCAATCAACTGTTGTGAGTCTCCTTAGAATCAGCTTCCCTTGGGTGATCACTGGAGCTAAGAATCCAAGTGGATCATATATGCTGTTTATCGTAGATAATACACCTCGTCTTGTTATAGGTTTTGTATCCAACGATTGCTGGAATAGGAACATGTCTGTTGACATCCCATATTAGTCCAAGACTACACTGGAGTGGTTTGTTGTTGGCTTCAAGATCCAAATCAAATTTGTAGCTGAATCACTTGTTGGAAATGCAGACATAACTTCAGCACTGTTGGATGCGAACTTGTGCAAACGGAGATTTCCGTACTTCTTCAATGATGATTGTGTGTCTTTGGCGGCTTTGATGGCGTCTTCTGCTGTTGGGTATGATGTTAATCCATTATCAACATAAAAGTCTTTAGTCACTAAATTTGTAACATCTTGGCTGTACTCTGGCTCTGCGGCCTGTACTGTCTTACGTAGCCCCAACGTTGCCACTGCTGGGGATGGACTGTTACCGAAGACCTGGACTCTCATTCGGTACTCTATCAATCCTTTGTCAATATCATTATCTTTATACCACAGGAACTTCTGATAATATCTGTGATCTTCTCTCACTACAAAGCAGTGAAACATGTGTTGAACATCAGCAGTAACAGCAACCATCTCTCTCCTGAAACGTATCAGGACTCCCAGTAAGCTGTTTGAAAGGTCTGGACCAGACATCAAAACACTGTTGAGAGATACTCCGTCGAACCTTGAAGAGGAATCGAACACGCCCCTGATCTGCTCAGGTTTCATAGGATGGTATACTCCAAACAACGGTAAATACCAACATTCTTCTTGTTCTTGCAATGGCGGAGCAACTTCCGCATGGTTGTTGTCTAATATCTTCGACATAAATTCTGTAAAATGTTCTCTTTTGAGAGCGTTCCTCCTCAGACTGTTTTCGAAGAATTTCGCTCTTTTAATAGCTTGTTGCCTGTTGATTGGAAGTCGTTGTCTTGGTGCCCGAAATGGTAACGGAGATACCCAACTGCCTGTGGAGTCTCTTACCAACTGCTTATCCATTTAGCTCATGAATAATTTATCTTCATACGACATTCCTAGTTTGTCGTCATCTTTTGACTTTGCAAAGCTATCATATTCTGGTATGTCTACTGTTTTGTTGCAGTATTGTAACAAGCGGGATCTGGTTCCCGTACACAAATTTTACTTTCACATGGTCCTAAGACCGTGTCGTAGGTTGGCCAGAAGGTAAGACAAAAGCTTTCTTCTTAGATAAGTCTGGAGTTGCATGTTGATAGTCCAGACAGATTTCTCCAGCCACAGCCCAGTCTTAATTTCTGGGCGAAAGGTGATCCAGGTGGTCCATATCTATGATCTAGGACATGATGGACTTCGGGTAAGTCTCTTCCTGTGAGCAGCATTATCTTCCTGCTATCTTCAATTGGCGGGATTCTTGGAAAGTGTTTGGCAGAAACTGGTGATGGGATTTCGTCTCTGCTGCTTGGAATATAATCACATTCTACCAAAACTGGCAGTTCTTATTCTTCATGTCCATGTAAAGATTGGACTATAAATCCTTTGGCTCTCCTGCCATTGGTGGCAATATGGCCTGAACAAGTGGTCAGGGCATAATTTTCTGGTTTGTCTTCAATGTTGAAGAATTAAAAAAACTCTGGTGATGCCAGGGACCTGTTACTTTGGTCATCAAGAACTGCATACATTTCAATGATTTTGTCGGAGTTGTCCCTATGGTGTACTCTGACAGGGATGATTTTGGCACATGATTTGCATGTGTTGCTTCCACAAATTTCTGTGCAAGACGAGTTTACTGTTCTGTCAGTACTGCTTACATTACTTGCCTCCCCGCCGTTCTGTTGTACTGTCTCCCCGCCGTGATGTTGTACGGGGCCATCTGAAGATGTCTGCCTAACTATATGTAAGGCAGTGGTGTGCTTCTTGCTTCCGCAGTCTCTGCAGGAAATTTTCGTCTTGCAGTCTCTGCTCCTGTGGGTTTTAGAGGCACAACACCTAAAACATAGGTTGTTTTGCTAGATGATCTCTCTCCGCTCTTCAATTGATTTGGACTTGAATCCTCTACATTCGTCTAATGAATGTCTTGTGTTGTGTATAACGCACCTGTCTGATGCTTCATTCTCTGTACACTGGGGCAGGGTACCCCCAATGTCTTGACTGGGCTTGTTTGGACATGATCTGTCGACATCAGTCTTGTGAGATTGTACCCGGGTTTTATCCACGGGTGGTTTCTTCCGGGATGCTTTGGAGTTGTTTGCTGTTCTTGTTCATAACAAAATCCGGGATCATTTTTGATTATGTTCATTTCCCGAATGAATCTGAAGAATTCTGTGAATGACGGAAATAGTACATTACGTGTCGACTTGTAGTTAAAAGATCTTGTTGTCCGTTTTTCTTGGAAAGCATATGGGAGCTTACTGACATTGGGTCTTATCCCAGATGAAGAATCGAAATATGCGAGAAGTGACTGGAATTTAGGATTCTGTTTGATGTGTTCTATTTCCGACAACCCCGAGGGTCCCGGGATATAGAAATAGAACCCGTTCCGTGGTTGTGCGGGATTAATAAATACACAACCCATCTTTCGCTTTCTGCACGTTAAAGAACCCTTGTAGCAAGCTCTTTTTGGGGTGGTCCGTAGGTGATCGGCTACAAGGCTAAATTCCCCGCCCTTGACGATTTCACCCTACTTTTCCAGTGGCAGTCGGAATTTCCCGTCCCATGGCCCTTTCCATACCCCAAGGTGATTATTTATTAACAAAATTGTTCTCGTCTTGATATAGCTGAAATATTGCTGAGTAGACGTTAAACAATATTCAAACAATCAATCAATCTATTTCCGACAATAAATCGGACAACTCATACAGACGTGCACTGTCCTTGTTTGTTAGTTTTGGGAATTTCGCCAATCTGTCGATTATTGAAGCCTCCACCATTTCAGGGGATCCATACCTGGTATCTAAGCGATCCCACAGCAATCTGAGACATTCAGTGGGGTTCTCACATGACCTCCTTATACTTTCAGCCTGTTTTGAAGACTCGACTCCGAGCCATTACCTAGGAGATTTAACTGTTGTGAGCCAGACACTTTGGCTTCATCAATAACTGACTTGAAGCTATTTTTCCACACAAAGTAGGATTCAGCACGGTCGTTGAAATTAGTGAGACCAGATAAAAGAATTTCCTTATGGAGAAGGAATCTAGTTATATCTGAAGTCTGGTTCACAGTGCTGTCATTGTTCAGGTGTACTACATGTGAACTTGGTATTGGTGTGTCATGTGATAAGTGCTGACGTGATGGTTCAAATGCTGGCGAATCTCTGTTTAGCTGATATAACAGACTGAGTCAGCATAAGCTGGAGTAGATGTTACTTTTGGTGCTCCATATACTACTGTTGGAGTTGGCGTAACTTCCGGTGGTCTGGAGGCCCATATACTACTGACGGGATATTTTGTACCTCCTCGTTAGAAACATTGAAGGAGTGTTCTTCAATATATTGTTGAACCCGTTGAAGCGGGTCTGCTTCATCTATGGTTAACTGACTTCACTATCAACTCCTGTTTGACTACTATCGTCATCAAGGATCTTAGCCTCAGTTTCTGCTATGACAGCTTCTTTTCTTGCCTCTAGCAATGTTTGGTCGGCCTTAAACTCGGCTCTCTTCCTAGCTGCTGTTGCTTCTATTTCAGCCTTTTGACAAGTTGTTTTCTCTGCTAACAGGGCTTCCTGTTTTGACAGAGTGGCCTGTTTTTCTGCGAAAGCAAGGCTTGCTTTCAGGGCTTCCGCCTTCGCCTTCTTTCGTTTTAACAGACTGGAAGCGTCTGTACGTGTAGAAGTCCCACCTTGTGAATGGTATTTACTGTTGTGGGACGATGAGCTGATACTAGGTGCCTTTGATGATTTCTTGGGCGTCAGAGCCCTGCTAGCTTCCTGTAAGTTGCACAGGGCATCGTTAATAGCACGTTGGCGGATATCTGCTATTGTGGAGCATTCCCCTATGTCTCGTTTACTATCCTCGCTCCTGATAGTCTTCAGGTAGGTCTTGAAGGTACTTAGTTGTCTTTTGGTAACTGCTATTTGCTTTAGCTATATTTTGTTTTAAGGTTCGTTGATCCCGTAGTCCTGCAGGGGGGTCTTCAGCTTCCTGAAGCAGGGAGTCCAGCATTGTCCACAAATACTCTATGTCTTGACGATGTTTGTCACATGTCTATAAATATTGTTCTTGTTCTTTCTCTGATAGTGTCCGGACCCTCGTGTCTGGAACTGTTGGAGTGGCGTCCTCGGGCATATCTGTCGGATTTACACTCATAATGATGAACGTTGTCTCTTATCCAGTTGTAGCTGTGTCGCCTGGAACAGGAACGGTGTTACCGTACTTTAGTGACTGTGTTGTCTTCTCTCCGGGAACAGGAAAAAACGTTGTCCTGTAACTGTGTTGCTTGCAGCAGGAACGGTGCTACCAGTAGTCAAAATGACTAAATACCGAAATTACTGTGAATTTACTTTCTGCATATGCGCATTTCGACAACTTATGTCCCTTCAGTGCAGATAAAATCTAAACGTTTGGAAGACCATAAACCCAAAGATATTTAAAAAAAAACTGAAAGAGTAAAATAACCAATATGATCTAAATGTAAAGCCAAAATCAGCTAAGGACAGAGCTTTGCATGAGGGAGATACTCCTTAGTTTTCAAGAAAATTTAAAAAAATTTAGATATTGTAAGGTTCCAAAAATTATCGGCTTTCGGGTCAGCACCGAGGTACTGACTACTGGGCTGGTGAATACCCTCGGGGACTAACAGTCCACCAGCAGTGGCATCGACCCAGTGGTAAAAAATGACTAAATACCGAAGTTACTGTGAATTTACTTTCTGCATGTGCGCATTTCGACAACTTATGTCTCTTCAGTGCAGATAAAATCTAAACGTTTGGAAGACCATAAACCCAAAGATATTTAAAAAACTGAAAGAGTAAAATAACCAATATGATCTAAATGTAAAGCCAAAATCAGCTAAGGACAGAGCTTTGCATGAGGGAGATACTCCTGAGTTTTCAAGAAAATTTACAAAAATTTAGATATTGTTAGGTTCCAAAAATAATCGGCTTTCGGGTCAGCACCGAGGTACTGACTACTGGGCTGGTGAATACCCTCGGGGACTAACAGTCCACCAGCAGTGGCATCGACCCAGTGGTAACAAATGACTAAATACCGAAGTTAAATTGAATTTACTTTCTGCATATCCGCATTTCGACAACTTATGTCTCTTCAGTGCAGATAAAATCTAAACGTTTGGAAGACCATAAACCAAAAGATATTTAAAAAACTGAAAGAGTAAAATAACCAATATGATCTAAATGTAAAGCCAAAATCAGCTAAGGACAGAGCTTTGCATGAGGGAGATACTCCTTAGTTTTCAAGAAAATGTACAAAAATTTAGATATTGTAAGGTTCCAAAACCAAAATGAGGTCTGGAATTCAGGCTGGTTCTAGTGTTATGTTTTTACATTTCGGGAACAGGTTTTTACTGTACTGAGCCAGACTCAGCGAGTATAACCTAGTTCGTGGGCCCAATTCAAAACATAAACCAAGTGTAGATCTATTATTTTAATTAGCCGGTGAACAAGTAAGTGAGAACCGAAACGAACAAATTGGTAAAAACCTGAAAAATACAATAATTAACAATCATAAGTTATGTGTCCAAAATAATGAGAATTTATAGTCCACTTATGCTACCATAACTATGAGTAAAATGTCAACATGTTTAAATACACAATAATTTGCATACATAAATACAATATGACGTGTGTCTGTGTAATATTATACATAGAGTTCCGGTACAGTCAAGGAAGAATACAGTTGAATTGCTGTAACACACGGAAAATGTGTTCCATAATTATATCTGGATGTATTTAAATGTCGCTAATTGCGTGCCATACATTCTATATTTATATGAAACTGAATAACGGTTGTTCAACTTCCTCGTCTAGACGGAACTTTGAAATACTGTGATGAAACTTGTAAATATAATTATAATCAACAGTTGTACGTTGATCATTCTGTTGAAATCGATATTTATAGCAAATTATGCAATCAACCTGTACAGCTGATATTTACAATAAACTGTTGTGTAGTTATGTTAAATAGATCTATCTTCATCCAAATATAATGAAAATATAATGTTAAACTTACACTGTTATTGAACGAGGTTCCAAATTCCAAACTAATATCTGGACATTCATGTACATACTGATTACGACTATGATTTTGAGAGAGAGATAAAATCGGGAAACGAAACCAATTATTTAACATACACACAGTGCATTCGGAATTTCTCCATGTTTGCCATGACAAAAACACCAATTGTAACAATACAACTACATTGATCAATGACATTAAACCACACAAACATAGTCATGTACTTTTACTAAATGCATTACAATCGACGTTTTCTGAAAAGATGTGACATTTATTGAAACACTTATTTTAATTGATCCAGATTATGTATATTTTCAGCTCAGCTAAATTTACTTGATGTGACAGCTTCGTACACGGATTTTGAAAAGCTATATATATTCAGCAAAAGGCGTCCAAAACAAACCGATGACTTTAAGCTCCTTAAGATTGCAATAAATAAACGACAAGACCTGGTTTGTCGCTGGTTGTTGTCGCATACCTCAAACAACAGAATGGTCTTTTCAATACGACCTTCAAAGCATGATGCTGCGATATGTAGGACAATATCGTGGGCTTACACTAAGTTATTTTTAAAACAATATGCATCTGCTTTGTCTAAATGTTCATCAATTTGGCCTGGGTCAAAATGTAGATGTAGAAATAAAGACCATAATACAAACACGTGCTTTAAAAAAGGACACTTAGTGATTGTGGTTGAATCTGAATCCAATATTTGTGGCTTACCACCAAAGTTTGGTAGCTTAAGAGTTCAGCATGTAACGCCGCAAATAAGAAAAACAGCTTTGATGGAAACCTCCAAAATTCTTCAGGCAAAATTGAACAACGATTCTTATTATATGGACAAAAGTATTGATGGTGATATTGCTGAGGAACTTTTCAAAAATCATCGGAATTTAACACTGTTATGTCCTTCGCCCTTTAAATCACGTGGGTATCGTCAAACGTACACTGCAACTAAATCGTCAGGATCTCATGGAAGGAGCAAGCATGTGATAACATCCTATACGTGTATACAATTCTTCTGTCGAGTGAAAGGAACTGTACCAGTTGGGGAAAATCACTTTCCTAAACAAATTGATGGAATGGAAACGGATGTGTTAGAAGGTTGTCCGCTTCTAGCGATTGATATTCGAGTTGGTGATAAAATTGGAACATTGAACAGTATAGGGACACTAGGAGGTTTTTGTAATTATATGGATCGGACCTGCTTCTTAACATGTGCCCACGTCATGTATGACGTAACGAATCTTCTGACGTCTTCGACTGACTTTACACGAAATAAATCATCAAAGAGTTATATTTATACACCAGCTGGTGCCGTGGAATGTGGTAGTACTATAAGGCGCGTCTTTGAACACGACGACAACCAGAATACCAGCGTGGACGCTGCTTTGGTTGAAATTAGACCTAGTCACTTTGTAAACCCAGCTGACTATATACGTGATGTCACAGGAACACCTAGAACTTTTCAAAGTTTAGGTAATAATTTTATTTTCTAATATCAGAAAAACAATATCATCAAGTGCTTGGGAAGGTTAAGCATCCAATTCTTAAGTTTTGTCTTTAGGAACGACAAGGGTGTATATTAAAAGAACTGTACAAAGATTTCGCAGTCAAATAAAATTATGGCTGAAAAGGATAGAATGATAAGAAAGAACCTCTCATTTATCCTTAATTTTTTCTTCCGCATTGTTTTTTTTTATTTGTTTTTGTTTCTGTTTGTTTGTTTTTTTTGTTTTGTATTTGTTTTTTGTTTTTTGTTTGTTTTTCTGTTTTTGTTTTTTTTTTTTTGCTTTGTTTTTTGTTTTTTGTTTTGTTTTGTTTTTTTTTTTGCTATTGTTTTTGTATATCAATGCACCATGAGTTTAATCGTTTTTGTGGGTTTGTTTACAGAAACCACAAGATCTACATCTTTTTTGGACTTGCATCTCGAAATTCACGAAAATGGTCATCTCAGTACTAAAATTTACGACAAAAGCGGCGATTTTAATTTCAAAATTTTTAAATGCCCTAACATGGACAGTAATATTATAGCCTCTCCTGCTTACGGAGTGTATGTGTCACAGTTGATTCTTTACACAAGAGCTAGCACAAATTACAAAGACTTTCTCATTAGACATAATTATCTCCATGGCCTTATTAACAGAGGCCTCAAAAATTTCGTCTCAAACGATCATCAAAAAAGTTCTTTAATAGATATCAGTCCCTCGTGGGGTGGGATTTGCAGTTTTGGTCCAATCTCTAGATCTGATTCAAGATTCTTTTTTACTAAGTGCTAAGACGATAATTTCTTTCAACTGTCTACGCCCTTTCAATAACAATTGCTTTTGAATTGCTATCGGACACTACCGCAATGGAAAGTTGGTGTGGCTATAAAACCCACCATTTCTTTTGAAATGCCTGTATGAAGTCAGGACCATTGCGGTCGAAAAATTTTCCAGTGGTTTCCGACTGATTTGTCTTTTTTGTTTCATGGACTCTTGCACTTGTTGTTACCTCATTTTTAGCTCTCCTGGCTATGCCAGGGTGAGCTTTTGCCATTACTAGGCGTCCGTCGTCCGTCCGTCCCTTCGTCCGTCTGTCGAAAACTTTTCATTCAAAGATCTTCTCCTCTGAAACCACTGGGCCAATTAAGACCAAACTTGGTCACAATAGTCCTTGGGTGGTCCCCTTTAAAAATTGTATCCGGCATGTCCGTACCTAATCCAAGATGGCCGCCAGCGGGGAACATAGTTTTAACATTGGACCCTAAGGGAAAGACATTCAAAGATCTTCTTCTCAGAAACTACCAGTCCAATTATAACCAAACTTAGTCACAATGGTCCTTTGATGGTACCATCCAAAAAAGGTATCAGGCAGGTCCGTACCTAATCCACGATGGCCGCCGGCAGGGAACATAGTTTTAACATTGGACCCTATGGGAAAGACATTCAAAGATCTTCTTCTCAGAAACTACCTGTCCAATTAAAACTAAACTAAGCCACAGTGGTCCTTAGATGGTCCCTTCTAAAACAGGTATCCAGCAGGTCTGTACCTCATCCAAGATGGCCGCCAGCGGGGAACATAGATTTAGCATTGGACCCTATGGAATATACATTCAAAGATCTTCTTCTCAGAAACTACTTGTCCAATTAGAACCTCAGCCCAAATTTTTGAATTTTTATTTGAATTGTGGTCTGAATGTTTTAATTTCAGCAACATGTATTACCTTGATTATAAGGGGAACCCCTGCCCAATTTTTTTATTAATGGTGTTCTGTTATGGGTTGTAATGGATGGTGGAGCTTTCGGTTGCCATGGAAACCAAACAAGAACACTGTAATTTTAGGGAAAAAGTATTCTGCTAAATTTTGTGTTTTGTTTTTCCTATTGGAAATGCCTTTTATTTATGTCAGCCATGGTCCAGGTGAGCGATACAGGCTCTTGAGAGCCTCTTGTTGAAATAGATACTAAATTCAGAAACAAAATTCAAAACTATCACATGATATTTGGATGTAATATGGAAATACCAAAGCATACCTAAATTAAGACAACTCTAGTTTTATTTTACTTTATCAAGGTTGACTTGGATCTATTTAAAACATTTCTCTAAGATATTAACAAATGAAAATTCAGAGTCGCGAAAAGATAAACACTTACACCTGTGTACAAGTGTGACTCCCAGATTCAATGAAAGATCCTGCAAATGATTACAATCTTCTATAATATGCACCAGCATTCAGTATATTTCGATAAACATACAATAAAACGTGCATTTTAAACATAAAAATAGTAAGTATTAGCAGTTTTAGTTCATTACATTCTCAAAGAATCACTAAGCAACGCGAACGATAGAAAAAAATAGTTAAGGGAGTATGAGCGTCAGATTTCAAATGCATTCGGGGTTTTGTCCATTTCAACAGGGTTAATTTTTTTTTTTTGTACATGTATAATATTGTATTGGTCATAGGTCACTTTAAAATGCATAAAATAGACAATGTATAAAATTTTATAAACTTCCAATTATATCTTAAAATATTTTAAGGCATATAAATAAATAATGGAAATTGAAGGAAATCTCTAGAGAGAATTGTTTCCCGCCAAAATTTTGACGGCATATATCTCAAAAATTCTTACATGGATTTAAATTTTTTTTTTTTGCTCATGTTATTCTATTAACAAAATGGCCAACATTTTCATTCTAATTACAAAATTTCTTACACTCGTACTCCCTTAAAAAATTCGACAACACTGGAATTTAGATGTAAAACAAAGAAGACAAATTGACAAATGATAAAACAAATGAAGAAGACAACACTAGCAGTGTGAACCACACAAAAATTGAGGTATCACCAAGGTCTTCTAAGGGTCAGCATCATCCGTTCTACATGTCTTGATATGACTGAGAGGTCAAGGGATCTAAGCGTTCGTATTGAATTATGTATAATTGCTCTGAACAAATAATCCTGCACCATGTGAAATGCATTTTTGAAAACAAATTTTCCTTGGAACCATTATTTTGATATATCATAGTTAATTGACCATGTACGTTTTAGATATTGTCTTAATTGTGTTATGCTGTCTGACATATATTTGAAAACTATCGAAGTTGTTTATGGTTCATCGTACAAGTTTGAACTATTTTTTTGTCAAAAGCACTTCTAAGATGCATTCATCAAATAAATATTTCATACGGTTAATGAAGATTGTTGTCAAAGATTCTTAGGTAAGATTCGGAGACTCTAGTTAGCTTCTACTGAAAAGTTCAAAACTATGTTGGTTTTACCGGGAAGCCTGGAATACGAATAGCTTCAAGGGGCTACTGTTGCATAATTGTAAATGTATCTAATGAGAATATAAATGTCTATAGTATAAACATTCTATGTAAAAGTAACGATAAAATGCTGTTTTGTGATACTTTTATTTCTTGAAATGTTTTCCAAACTGTTTGAGCTTTGGTGCATGTAAGACATATCTCGTTGAAATATTTAGAGTCGTAACGAATATTAAAAAATTCACTGAAAAATTCTCATCTCATAAAAATCACCAAAAAGACGCAATTTAATGTTTTATATTACCGAACTTTATATTACCGAAAAGACAATAGCTCCCTTTCAAAAGATATACATTGAATGGGCTAAGCTGACCAATGTAAACTTATAATGTTGGTATAGGTTCACATTTGAGGAATGTAAGTTTGAGAGTACTTACATTTTGTTGTATATCTGTTCCATTTTCTGTATCAAATACATTGGCAAACAAAAATCAAAGTAACAATAAAAGAGAACAGGGGAAAAATTCTGAAATAAAAACAAAAACACGAAAATTTAGATGCAGTACACATAAAGACAACATTAAAGTAAAACAAGAGGCTCTCAACAGCCTGTATCGCTCACCTGGGTCCTGCAGCACTATAAATCCCAATTGATGGTCCATCTTTGGTGGTGTATGTACATAAAAATCAGAAACTTTTTATAAAATTTAATTACAATTGTTCAAGCAGTTTCAGAGAAGATTTTTGAATGCAGTTTCCAAACTTAAGGGGCATATGTTAATCTACGTTCCCTGCTGGAAGCTATTTAACATAAAACTTTGAAGAGGGTCACATAAGGACTATCATATCAAAATTCTACTGAAATTGTTCAGGTAGTTTCAAAGGAGATCTTTTTATGCTATTCCCACTGGGTCCAATGTTAAACTAAGTTTTGCTACTGGTGGCCATGTCGGAAGACAGATCAGCACCAAAGTAACAAGATTGGTCAAAATCTCACAAGTTTCATTTATGCAATGTTTAAATTGAATTCATTCAATGGTTTTCCATGATATCATTGTATGCATTTCCCCTTAGGGTCCAATTCATTGCTGGCAGCCATGTTGGATGATGGATCAGCACTGAAGTAACAACACTTGGTCAGCTTCTCATAAGCAAAGTTTGGATTAAATCTATTAAGCAGTTCTCTAGAAGATCTTTTGTTTAATGAAGTTCACAGCTGGTGACACTTGGTCAGCACCTGACAGGCAGCATTCATGTCATGTTTGATTTAAATCCATTCAGCAGTTCTCTAGAAGATCTTTGTGTGCATTTCCCGTAGGGTCCAATGCTGTCGGTCATGTAAGATGACAGATTTGCACCAAAGTAATAACACTTGGTCAGCACCTAAAAACATCATTCATGCCAAGTTTGGTTCAAATCCATTCAGTGGTTCTAAAGTAGAAGTTCTTTGTATGCATTTTCCCATAGGTTCCAATGTTAAAATTAAGATCCCCGCTGGCGGCCATGTTGGATGATGGATCGGCACCAAAGTAACAACACTCGGTCAGCACCTCATATGCATCATTCATGCCAAGTTTGGTTCAAATCCATTCAGTGGTTATCAAGAAGAAGTTCTTTGTATGAATTTTCCCATTAAGTCAAATGGTAAACTAAGTTCCCCGCTGGCGGCCATCTTGGAAGCGGTCGGAAAACTTGAACGTGTTCAATAAAATATAGTCCTTAACATGCTGAACATTTTTGCAATTCAAACTTGACCTCCATCTCAAAGCATTTTTGAAATATAGGGCAAAAAGTAAAAAATCACGAAAAATTCGACCAATAAAGGGCCACAACTCATATATAGGTCTATGGAATTTCTTCAAAAAATCCATGTGGGTAGATCTTAACATGCTGAACATTTTTGCAATTTAAACTTAACCTCTATCTGTTATAGTTTTTTTAATAAAAAATAAAAAACATAAAAATTTTGAAAATTTTACGGAAAAAGGGCAATAACTCTTAGACGAGTCATCAGATTTTCTTCAAAATTTCGGCATGGGTAGATCTTCTCATGGTGATCATTTTTATCTCTGTCAGATTTTTTATATCCGTTACGGTTTTTGAGTTATTTGCCAAAAACTGTAATTTACCCCTATGTTCTATTTTTAGTAACGGCAGCCATGTTGTTTGACCTAAGACATACAAAATAATAAATTTGAAACTAGATACCCTAGTGATGATTCATTTAAAGTCTAATTCAATTTGACCAAGTGGTATCAGAGGAGAAGATTTTTGAAAGTGAGCTAACGACGGACGGACGACGGACGCCAAGTGATGGCAATAGCTCACCCTGGCATAGCCAGGAGAGCTAAAAACGAAAATGAGCACGAACGCGACAAAACCACAGCAGTATTAAAGTGAACTCCTGCAAAATTTGAGGTGATCTGGGAGATAGGTACGATCCGCTTCACACCTGGCACTTCTCACACAGCAAGCTGAATAAGGATATTGAAAGAGTTGTTCAGTAGCTGATTGTTTCAAGTAATTTTTTAAGTATTGCAGTTCTTATACACACTTAATCCAAGAAATTAATTTTTTTTCTAGAGTCATTTATTTATTGTAATATGTAGACCTTTTGTATCTAATATCTGAAAAAGCACTTGATATCTACTATTGGCTTTGAATAGAAATCACTACCATATGTAATAAGCATTATCACAACTCTTCCGATATAGAAAATATATTTATACTCTGTATAATATTTGTCGTTCTCTGATAACAGGTTTTCTCTGTTTCCACATCTGTTTTATAGGAATGGCATCAATATTTTTGGAAGACAATTGTTTGGACCATCGAACATTAATTAATCAACCTAATGTAACGGCAGTTGCTGCTGGTGCTATTTCCAAGCATCAACAGAATATTGTTGGTAATATTGATGATGCAATAGATATATTCTTCAACAATATTGGACAAGCACAAGCTCAAATAAATGGTGTTAATTTTCAACCACTGTTGCTTGTAAACCATGCACATATGCAGGTCCCAATCCGTCATTTACAAGGTCAAAGGATATTCCGCATGTACAAACAGATGGTTATAAACGTTCCTCTCCAACCTGGTGACTCCGGAACGTGTATTTATATAACTGGAAGTCAAGCTGGGACAGGATGTATCGGAATGGCTATTGCTCACTGTAATGGATTCGCTATTGTTACACCTTTAACGGATATACTCAGCAGAATATAGACTCCTCTACCAGATAAGAATATACATTTGACGAATCAAATACTGTATTATTTTGGAAAGAAATAATAAGAATAGCATTAAAAGATAATCAAAAACAATAATGTTGTTATAATGAATATTAAAGCAATGCATACTAGAAAAGATTTTAAAAAATTATTGTAAATGCAAAAACATACTGCAGTATTGTGCCTACGTATATGACAAAAACATATATTTTGAAGTTTAATGCCTTTAATTTTTCTATGTTATGTTACGTTTTATGATTTATTACAAGGTGGCCTTTATTATTCACACAATAATATGCGGGGATTTGAATTTCCAGAGATTACTCATGTTCAACATCACAACGTCACCTCTCGGATCTATTTAAGGTAGTTGGGGTGTCTTGGTTTATGACATAGGAACTTTTTTAGAATTTGTACAATGAAACTTTGAGCAATATGCTATAAAAATATGCAAAAAAATTTGGGGGTCACGGATGTGTCTTAAAAGATACAGAGTTCTAAAGATTGGTCAAATTTGGTGTTTTTGCACTATATTTACAAAAGATTTATAAGGGACACCACATTTCAAGGGCGTATTTTTTCTATAACCAGACATACAATTTTTTCCAAACTTTGTATATTTATCCCCGCACTTTCGAAGAAAGTTCGGGGATAATGTTATACCCTCCGTCTGTCCGTCCGTCCGTCACACTTATCTTGTGACTCAAACTCCTCCTACATTTTTGGATTTAGGGATTTAATTTTGTTGTAGAATTGTTGCATATAGTCCGCAGATGCGCAATAAGCTTTCGGATTTTCGATATTGGTCTTGGTGCAAACAAGAGGCCCCATGATGTCAATTTTTACACATGTGGCATGTGACACAAACTCCTCCTACATTTATGGATTTAGGGATTTACTTTTGTTATAGAATTGTTGCATATAGTCTGTAGATGCGCAATAAGCTTTCGGATTTTTGATATTGGTCTTGGTGCAAACAAGAGGCCCCATGATGTCAATTTTAACAAAGACCCAAAGATGTGGATTAGACACATGTGGCATGTGACGCAAACTCCTCCTACATTTTTGGATTTAGGGATCAAATCTTAATGCAGAATTGTTGCATATAGTCTATAGATTTGCAATAAGCTTTTGGAATTTTGGTTCCGGTTCCAACTTTGGTAAATTTCCTGAAAATGTCAAAGACACATATTTTTTTTTTAATTTTGGCATATTATCTTATATTCCGACAATTGTTTGGTAAAAAACAAAATTCTGATAACTTAGGATTCTGAAAGGCGATTCCAATTTTGGTAAATTTCCTGAAAGTCTCAAAGACCACTTATTTTTTGGAATTCTACCTTGCAACCATACTTAAATTGTTTATTTAGTTTTGGAAAAACATTTTCATCAACAGGATTTCAAAAATATTGATTCCAATCTTGGTAAATTTCCTGAAAGTCTCAAAGACCACTTATTTTTTGGAATTCTACTTAGCAACCATATATCCTAGAATTCTTTTAGTAACAATAATGACTATTAATAGGTAGATTAAAAAAATATGCCAAGGGTGTATAACAACTGTTTTCTGTGTCAAACAGGGAGTGCGGGGATAGCTGTCGTTTCCGACAACATCTAGTTATTGTTAAGATATAGAACTTTAATTTAAAAAGATAAAAAAGATATGTCACGGACCTTTTGAAAAAGTTATTTCACGAATTATGCAGAATCTGTTAGTATTTCAAGAAAGGGGAGATAACATAATTAAAGTAGGGGGGACCTTAAAATAAAAAGAATCCATATTTTTTTAACAAATTATAATAAATTTGTTTTGTTAAAATACTTTTAACAAATTCAAAAAGAATTTGGATCAACTACCTTATTTTTTTTAAAATTCTATGGTATTTCAGTATAGAATTATCTCCCTTCGATAAAAGTTTTTGAATTTTTGGCAGATATGTAATATAATTCAAAAAAACTTTATACTTAATGTTCATTTTTATTTGACTTAATGTTCATTTTTATTTGAATTATTGTTTAAAGACATTCAAAATCATTTAGACAACATTCTCATTGAATTATTGAATTTTTGCTTAGATGCGCAAAAAAGATGCTCAGTTTTAGACACCCCAACTACCTTAATAACCGTGTTGAAAACCAAATCTACAGCAACTAATGTGAAGTAAAGTAATTCATATCTAATAAAATATCAAATTAAATAGAAGCTAATAAATGAAATTAAGAAAATGCCATAGAGATACAGACCGACTACAAAAGAGATAGATGGGAAATATCAAGAATGCAAACATAATCAAACTTTCGATCCTTCTTAGTTTTGAAGTTGTTGATTTATGCTTGCATTACAGAGACTTTGTACGATTAATGGGATATAGAATATTCTCTCATTCGGCCACCCGGGTTCTTTACCTAACGAGGCAGCGAAAAGATCAATATTTTACAATATGTTCATGTAACTCCAACTTTGATTTATTTTTCATTCATTTTTAGACATATTAATGAAAATCGGCATGTATATTTAAATTTAAAATATTAATATTATATCCGAATTTCTAGATCATACTTACTGGAACAATGAAGATATTGAAATTTTAAAATTCGATTTTTTTACATAGATTACAGTGAAACTTGATTTAAGAGATCACCTTTGGGAAGGAGTCAAAATGGCCTTTTAAGAAAGGTGGCCTTTTAAATGAGGTTTAATTTATATGAAATATACTATGTAGGGAACTTTAAAAGGTGGCCTTTGAAATCAAGTGGCTGCTTATTCAATGTGACTGCTAATGCAAGTTTGACTGTATTTAGGTAAACATCGATTGTTTCCCCTCACTATATCAGATTAAAATCCCCTGATCTATCTGATTGGTCAATCCAGTACTCTGATGTAACGTCGGATAAGAGAATAAATGAATTACCATTACTTTTCTTCCTTTAATACATGTGACAACAAGCACATTATTTCCACCCAATTTTAAATATCCTATTATACCTATTTGTGTCACATCCATGAACATATTTTTCTTCGTACATGTGACGTTTTAGTTAATCTGGATGTTAATAATAATGTCAAATGAAATTATTGATAATAACTTTGCATTTCTAGCTATGACTCTTTTGATGAATTGGCATTTTGCATGTTTTTGTCATGTCTTTGGACTTCGATTTTTGTGGTCATTGCTCGCCTTGTTCCTTCGGTATTCTACTGCCGTTGTTGCATGTGCATGACTGTCACTGCCTTTAAAATTAATTTTTTACCTGTTTTGGACTTTGACATTTTAGCTCAATGCAAATCTGGTATTCACTTCTCCTCCTAAACCACTGGTTGGAATTTCATGAAACTTGTGCAATTTTCTGTAAGCACTTGAACTTTTTTTTGCATGCATGGTAATGAAATTCCTTGAAATTTGATTCAAACTACCACAGGGAACTTGTTAAGATAAAATTTCTTTGCTAAGGCAACTGGTCGACATGGCAATAGTCAGCAATAGGTGCAAAATTGTCAATTTTGACACTTTTGACACTGCGCATATGCATAAATTAACAGTAACTTTGGTATTTTGTTATTTACCTTAAGCCTGAATATAGAAAAAAGAAGGGAAACGGGGAATGTGTTAAAGAGACAACAACCCAAAGGGGAGAAATAACAACTCAAAGTCACCATAAGATCTTCAATGAACGGTGAGAAAACCCCACACCCAACGGCAGGTCGGAGTCGGTCCCTGAACAAAGAGCAATCAAGTCCAGCGAAATAAACATCATCCTAGACTCCTATAGACATAAAGTAATCTTATTTGCGGATGGATGTAATAACAAACAGTAAAACAAGTATCAAGTAAATCTGAGGCCATGGGTGCAACAACCCTTATGTAAAATTACAAGTGCTTACAGAGAATGGCGATTAGTTACATATTGCAGATGTGCACTACGCATTTCGTTTTCCAGAATTTCCTCATTTTCCAGATTTGTTACATGTTTTGGACTTTGTCATTTTAGATCGTTTGGCATCGTGCAAACCAAGGACCTATATTTAGAATGATAAGCATCTTGTGATAATTTGGAAATGTATGGCGAGGCGTGAGATTTTGAATCTTTGGGACCCTCTCTTTAAAGCATCAAAACAACGGAAATGTAATACTGATGGTCACAAAAATTGTTCTGCAAGTACAGTAGATGTTAAACTTTAGGAAAATATTAAATTTGTGAAATTCTATGCATTACTTTTAAAGCCTTTAGTTCCAAATCATGTTGCATTTTCACCGATGAAAACCGGAAGTGACAAAAAAATCAACGAAAATGTTTTGATTACAAATCTGAATCAGCGTATTGAAGAAACTGCTTGCTGCAATGTAACGAAATTTACTCTACGGATGTAAAAATCATTTAGCTTTCAGAAAAACATAATTTTAATAAAATCCATATGCAACTTTTTAAATAGATAACTCAAAACTGAATGCATATCAAACGCCTCACAATAGATTTTGAATTGCAACATGGGTTGTGTACGATTTTCCTATCCTTCTAAATATAGGTCCTTGTGCAAACCATGTTGTATCTGCAACTCCTTCTAAACCATTGAATTTCATAAACCTTATGCTGGAGCCTAATCACTTATTGAAGATGTGCACTATGTTTATTGTTTGTTTGTTTTTTTGTCAAGATTTTTAACATGTTTTGGACTTTGTCATTGTAGCTCAACGCAAACCATATGGTGACCTGACACCTTGTATTCACTACTCCTCCTTGACAACTAGTCAGAATTTCATGAAACTTATACAGGCGCTTAATTAAATATTGTAGATATGTACTATGTATTTTGTTTATAAATAATTCCTTTCTTTCCACATGTTGGAGAAAAATCCGGAAGAGATGGAGGAGGTATCTGTGGTCCACTCATTTTGTCTTCGTCATGCTATCTCAATTCATGTTGATTATGAATTGCTGTGATTTTCGAGTTTTGATTGTGGAATTTCCCCCTTCCCCATTGTTGCTTTGGTATCTGTTTACCAGTGTTTGATGTATAAAGGTTCCATTCCCTAGCCATTTGGTGAAGCAATAATGATTATGAAGTGCACATATGACATTATGAACATTTTCTTGGGCACTTTCAGAATATTGAAGATGAACTTCACAGATGACAAATGTTAAATGATGATTTAGCTAATACAAGAGTTTTCTTTTTATTTCCAATAAATTATAATTTATTTCTCTATATTTACATTACAACTGAAAGACTTATTTACATATCACAAAACATTTATAAGTACACAATATGAAACACCTGGTATCCTGGCCCATATTAAATGGAGAATTGTTGCTCCATGGGCATAGGAGCATACTTTTTCCTTTTGGTGTTTTGATCCAAATGAGCGGCATTGCTACATGGAATTTCAATCATTACATCGAAGAAAAAAGTATGATACAGCTCCTGCAGAGCAGCACTACCCTGTGGAATTGGGATCGGGATAGCCTGTTGATCTGATTTTTCTGTTGACTTTCAAAATTCATAACCTTGTCATCTTTAAAGATGCCAAATATCTGTCAAAATAAGGTCTTGAAATTGTTTTGTCTCTTATTTTTTTCAATAGTGTTTGATTATTCCCCCCTAAACCATTGAAGCAATTGAATAATTCACCCTTCGAAATGAAATGCTAACATCAATGCCAACTGCTTAACATTATTTTTTCATGAACACACAAATTGTACTAGAGCAGTTTGTGTCATGCACTTAGAATTGTGTGAATTAAGAGGACCAAAATCATATTTTGCTAAAACCTTTTCCCCTTTTTGAAATATACATTATATAGAATGTACTACAACAGGGGAGATAACTCACTTATATTCATATAGAACATAAGGAGTTTACATACTACTATAACCATAACAACAGATACTTGGGAAAAATTATGTTTTCTTATGAATTTACTTTTGAATAAAAACATTAAGATAAGACCACAATTTCTGAAAATAAAACTTCACACATGCCATCCCTATTGTAAAATATTTTGGTTTTTATATGGACCTGTACTTAAAAACTCATCAATAAATTCAAAATGTTTATAATCAAATGGTAGATCTGTTTCTTCTCCTGTCCTTAATTTTTAGCTTATCAATTGAAGTAGTTTTACAAAACTATTGCTGCTACCAAATACATGTAGCTATCTAATTTTAACATAAATCTTGTTCCTACTTTAATTCGTTAAACTAGCAATCACTGTAAATCATTAAATATTCAAACTCTAAAGATGATTCAGTAAAATTACCAATTCAACATTTTAATCTGCATGAGATGAGCATTACTGACAAATGAAACATGTAACCAGCATTACGGCCATCATAAAAAAGTTTCTTGGTTCTCGTCAAACATTCTGTAAAATTAATGGTGGGCATCTGACTTTTATTTTTTGTTTTTGATAAACTAAAGAGAATAATACTGCTAATTCTGAAAATGACCAAACATGAAACTAAAAAAATCTAAATAAAATTTTTTGAGACTGCTGTAAAATAAGACATTGGTGGAGACAAGAATCTAGAATTTTTTTTATATTTATGGCAGACATGATGACCTAGACGTAGGAAAATTCCAATAAATTCAAAATTTCCATACACACTGGAATGTTTAATTGCTTGAAGGGAAATTGTGGCTATGATGTAAGCAATACATAGACAGACAGACATAAGAACATTAAAGTTACCGCTACATTCCTTTCCTGAAGGAAAAGGTCACAAAACATTACAATAAAAAACCTAGTAATATCACAATATGGTATAATACTGCTACAGTAAGGATCTTGACTTTAAATAGATTTTTAGTCCATTTTATAAGCACTTATATTTTGGTTCTTTAGTACAAAAAAAGAGACTTTATGACAGTCTAAGATGATTGTCCAGTTGTGACAGGACTAGGCTAGATTGCCTTTGGTGTCATATAACAAAATATGATGACTTACAGATTTTTATACTTTTTGAGAAATAACATTCACAATATCATTTATTTCTAGATTTTTTTACAGAAATTCAACTAAACACATGTCATGTCATTAAAAGACTTATTAATGAACACATTTAAAATCTTTGACACATGTTCCAAAATTCTTTTTACATAAAATCAGATCACCATAATTCATAGTTTCAAATTCCATAATAAAACTATTGAAAAATATGCATTTCATTGGGAGCCCAAAAACAATAGCACTTTAACATTTCTTTGAGAATAAACTTAAAATAACATTATTATATAGTCAATATGATTCCATGTTCATATAACATCAGAATGGTGCCCATTATATGGTTCTTTAACAATAACATTGGGTTGGCATGGATACATGTATGGGTAAATTTCATCCCTATTGTATTACCTTTCAGATTATGTTTATTTCTATTCACAATGAATAGATATACTAGTGCACTTTTCTCATGGAATATAATTCCCTAGGGGATTTCAGTTTTGCCCTAGAGTAGTTATGTACATTATGTATTCTGGAGTGTAATAAATACACTGTTACATAAATGCAAGTGGTAAAAAATACATACAGTGTATGAGGTGAACTGATAATAAATTTTGTTGAAAAAAATGCTGAAAATACATCTTTACACAAAATACTCCTGAGTAGAGCTTGCTGTCAGATCACAAAAATACTTGGGCTTTTGCAGTACGATCTAATTCATTCAAAAATTTCCATAACTGACCAACATCTTTGCATGACCAAGAAGCTGAGACATGCTTAACACTGTTTATGTCTATTTTAAATGAATTTAAATGAATGTAGATGATCTATATCCTGCTCCATACCCTGTCCCACCACGTGAAATGTTGTAGGAATACTGTCGAGATTTGGATGTCGTAGAATTAGGAACTCTTACACTTTTTAAATTGTCTGCAAAATAGAACAACAAAATAATTCAATAGTATCATGTATCAATAATTATAAAGGAAATGATGATTTTTTTTTCTTATGGACACAGAATAATATTGGTAATGGACAATGTTGCAGGGTGAATTTTTTTTTGCCACTTTAAAGTGGAAAATATTAATATAGGAAGAATCTACTAATGGACAAATCAAGAGGAAATAAAGGGCTACGCCGAGCGCAGCATGATACGACCGCAGCATGATACGACCGCAGCATGTCGTCCACTGAAATCTGAAAAAGGGTAATTTAAAGCGAGTATGGACAAACGAAAGAGCTTGACACAATAATTAGAAGGACGCAATAAGGAGATTGACCCAGAAATTAGCTGGACACAAACTAGGGAAAATAAAAATTAGCCCTTATGACTCCTTATGATTCCTCTTTGACCCTTTATAGTGCAGAAACGGTAAGAGCTACGCCCAATCCATTGACATACTGCTGAAAGCTTATATCAAGAGGAATCCAAAGAAAAAAGACCATCAAAATGCGATGAAAAATAAAAATTTTAGGTAATCTGCAAATTTGCAGTTTTGGCCCCTGTGAATCCTTATAGCACGGAAACAGTAAGAGCTAAGCAAAATCCGTTGACATACTACTGAAAGCTTACATCAAGTGGAATCCAAAGAAAAAAATCCCATCAAAATCCGATGAAAAATAAAAATTTTAGGTTATCTGTAAATTTATGATTTTGGCCCCCTTCGGCCCCTCATAGCTCGGAAACGGTAAGAGCTACGCCAAATCCGTTGACATACTACTGAAAGCTTACATCAAGAGGAATCCAAAGAAAAAAAATCCCATCGAAATCCGATGAAAAATAAAAATTTATGGTATAATTCCCCAATTTTTGTTCAATATTGTTCATTTAGGTTTCATACATTTACAAAGTTAACAAAATAATTATAAAACATTTAAAAATTCCAAAGTATTAAAAATTGTTGTTCCTTAAACTTTTTACAAAATTTCCTGTAAAAAGATGAACTAAATCACATGACCTGTAAATCTGGTGCTGGATTTCAAGTAAAACTAAAAATTACACAAGGGAAATAATTTGATTGAAGAATTTCATATAGATATCAGAGGAGAAATTAATATTTCACAACTTATTTCTATTATTTCAACAGTGACCCCTTATTTCTATATTTACACTTTTATTTCAAATGTTTCAAAGTATAAAATAAAATAAAATTTGTTTCAAAGTATAAAATAAAATTTGCGAGCCACCATTCATTTCAGTGCAAAAACTCAAAATGAAAATTTAAGTATATTTCAACACAGAAAATTTCACAAAATTCTATACTCTGCAGATATCTTAAAACTCATTACACTTAATTGTTTGAATATCAACACAAAAACAAACCAGGTTAATTAAAACAAGAAAATCACAGTTGACCACTCTTAACTCAGCAGCAAATGATTAATTCTAGCTACCTCAAATAAAACACTCATGTAAGTACATTAATCTACTACCCTTATTAAATAACCTTCAAGATTCGATACGCCGGTATTTAATTTTTGCAACAAACCATGCATTCATTTTATTTGAAATTATTTCAACTAAAATAGAAACATCAAACTATTTGTAATACAGCAACATGGACGTCATTGTTCTATCAATATAATTTATAGTTAAGTAAGGGAGATAACATTTTTTTGCTCGATTCATTGATAGATATAATTTCAGTTGCCTCCCTTACGGAAACTGGCATTCAGAGAGCACAATGATTCCATTTACTGCAAAACATGTCAAATTATTTTGAGCTCAAACAAATCTAGGTCACGGCACCCCTGTTTTTTACCTCCTCTTTATATAAGTATAAATACTACTTCGACTGCTACTTCTATTAAAACTACTCGAGCTACTACATCTACTAGTACTCCGACTGTTTATATATAGACTTATACTGTCTTCTTCTGATAGTGATAAAGCTACAAATTTACAAATCTCTTGTCAGGAAAATAGCTTTGTTAAAATATATTACTGTACAGTCTAATTCATTCCAAGATATTCAGGGGTTCTAATATTTTTTGGTCATTTGTCAACTATGAAAATAGCAAAAATAAGTAAACTGTGAAAATCTATACATTTACAGTATCTCTACTGCCTTTGACAATGAAGAATTATTTTCATGCAAATTTAACCGGAATTAGAACAGACTGGATAGTTTAACTACTTCTAATATCATTTTAACAAATGTATATGTGTGAAAGTTATTCTTAAATGAGAAAGAATAGTTTTAAAACTTGATCAACTTCATTATTTTGTCAGATGAATATTACTAGTATTAATTCTGTTAAATTTGCTTCTTTTCAAATTTCTTAATTTTATAGGCAAATCACTGCTCCAAGCAGTAACTGGAAGCCAAAAATTGTACTTGTATACATTAAGCAACTTTCCTTTTGCATATAGCTTTTGATATTGACAATACAGCAATTCTACAATAAAAAGATATCTTGATACTGAATAACTTTGAAATGAAATGAGATTAAAATGGAAATCAAAATTATGATACGAGATCACTCAAAATAACTTCTAAAATAAGGAATTATCACTTAAGATAGATATCTTAGAGTTTAAGAGAGATCAGTCAGACCCGATATCTAAAATTTTAGAGAGATCACTCAGACTAGATATCTAAGGGTGGTTCACTGAAAATTGCCTGTAAATAATACAGCATATCTGAGTACTAGTATTAAGATTCGCCAGTTGTTGTTTGTCCTCCCTATGTCACAAACATGTCCTCCCAATGTTACCAAGATTGTATTTAAAAAACATAATTTCATGACGTTTTAGGCTTTATTATGGAATGTTTTCTATACTGTGATGTGTTAAAAAGTGGTCTGATGAATCCTGATACCAGAGCTCATATATGGTCTATTAGAAATTGCTAAAAATAGATATCTAGATTTTAAGACATGTCTACCACACTGGATATCTAGAATTTTATAGAGATTGCTCAGAATAGATATCCAGATTACATCGACTAAATGGATATCACTCCAAGTGGGAATCTACATATAAAGGTAGCTAACTCCAACTGGATATCTAGAATGAAAGAGTTTAACTTGGGCAGAATACGGTAAACCAACTAATATTCGCGACTTTTGCATGGGTGAAAATACTGCGAAAATAAATGTTGCAAATAGAACTTTCTTATCCTTACATAAATGCATTAACAGGAAAAGAAAAAAAGTGAAAATTAGCCGTCAAGAACTTCAGCAGAAGGGACAAAAAGCGAAATAAAGTATCCCCGAAAATAAGTTGGTTTACAGTATCTTTCATTGAGAAGATATCATTCCCATAGGAAATCTAGAATAATGGAGAAACAACTCAGGCTTGATATCACGAATTGAAGAGAGACTATAAATTAACTTACTTGCTAAATCTTCATCATCCAGTGGATTCCAATCAAAGTTTTTAGGATTTCCTTGGTTGTCTATGAATGGAGTGGGCAGAAAGCCTTTCTTGGAAACAAGTGGGTGATAACGATCAACCGCAAAATTATATGATAATGCTAAAAATAAAAATAAAACAAATCTATAACTAATTTTCATGATTTCAAACATTCAATACAAAAGTCAAAATTTTCAACGTAATGGTGTCATTACCAAAGATAAAATGTACAGTTGAATCAGTTATATAATAAAAATTGAGAGTGTGAATACACAAATGCATTTTTATTATTTTAATGTCAATAAGTTTTATAAATAAAAACAAAGTTATTTACTGCTATTACGTATTCCTCGTATTAAGCACCCAGGGGGCTTAATTTGAAAAGGGTGTGTGTGTGTGTGTGTGTGTGTGTGTGTGTGTGTGTGCTTATTAAGTAGGACAAAAACCATGTTCCAACACGAAACTCTTGTTACAAAATTCTTTGATCTTCATAAGTTCACAATGTAATTAATGTAAAAATTCTTCAACTATCAAAATCTTTGACAAACAGAAGAAAAAAAAAAGGTGGATCACCTGTTTTTAACGAAAAAAAAACATAATAACTCATTGTTTACAACCTTAACTGCGATGGATACACATGAGCAATTGAAAGAAAACAAACTAGAAGTGGGAGCAGTCGCAAACGACAGCTAATCCCCTCGCCCGCTGTTAAGAAATAATAACCCTTATATAATCTAAAGATGTAAAGATGAATGTAGAAGGTACATCCATTTAACAGTAAGATCATTGTGTATAACGTGTAGTATCTCAGATATAAACATTAATAGAAACTTTAACCAAAGTCAGTCAAGTGTAAAATGTAGGTCAAAGTGACACAATTATCATCTGAAGCTGCAAGACTCTCAAGATGCATCCACTGACCACAGATGATTGATGTAACACATAGGGTATCTCATATATGAACATTAATGCAAACTTTAACCGGAGTCATTGAAGCATGAAATGTAGGTCAGAGTGACCAAATTATCATCCAAAGCAGCATCACTCTCCAAGGCACATCTACTGACCAAAGATGATTGATGTGCCACATGTAGTTCCTCAGATATGAACCTTAATGCAAACTTTAACCTAAGGTGGGACGAACAGACGGACGGACGGACGGGCGAGATGCTATATCCCCTCCCCAACTTCGTTGGGTGAGGGGATAATAAAAGATGGAAAACATGAAATAATTACGAATATTACGGTTTCTATTTGGAATTTTGAGGGGGGCGCTTTAGGATTTCAAAAGAAATTAAGGGTGGAGGCGCTTATAGCAGCAGAGGCGCTAAATACCAGGAATACAGTATTTGAAGTTTTTTTTTTCTCATCAATGTGCAATTGAACAATAAACAATAGACTTGCCTGCAGCTGAAGGTATCCATTTGGACCAGTATGGTCGTGCAGGTTTCTTTGGTGATGGATGCCAACAAGGAACAGGTGGCAATTCACCTACAATGATAAGGGAGAAATTATTCATGACAAATAAACCATGAAATGAAAGTCAGTATGATAAAACAGTTATAAAAAATCTAATTAATAAAATATAATAGATGTTTAAATCATATCAACAAGTGTTTGTTAGAATTAAATATTCTTCTTGTTACTCCCCATCTGTCAAACAAAACCTGTCATACACCCCAAAGAAAGAGTGATTTCACAATTTCAATGCACACTAAGTCCTGTAGCAGTTTTGTATTTTTTATTTTATTTGTATTTTAGGATTATTTCCCTTTAACCGGTTTTTCATCCCATTGTTAGATTTTGTTATGTTTCTGAATTGTGAGAACTGTATAGCAAAAATCTTGGAGAGTGAGTCCATATCAATGTCTGACATAACATCAAAAAAATTAATGGTGCATTACATGATACGTACCCTGCCACGTTTCACAAAATTTCAAAGTTTTAATGGCATAACTCCCAAACGACTTGAACCTCTGACCCCAAAGTCGAACTCAACCTCAGTTTTGTAATATATAACTTACATGTCAACTTTGAAGGCAGTTTGTTATTTCATTCACAAGTTATCCCTCCAAAACCCTGAAATTCAACTTTCAAAGTTTCAAGAGGCATTACTCAAGAACCCGTTAGACCTCTGGGTCCAAAATTGAACTTAGCCTGATTTTTATCCTAAGCAACTTGCATACCAAGTTTGAAGACTTTGTGTTGTTTCGTTCACAAGTTATCAGTTGGAAACTTCAGGGGAGGGATGAACGTACAAACGGACAGACAGACAGACTTCTGGACAGACACATCACTGAGGGTATCACATAATACTAGAGTTGTCACTACATGCAGCGGGGTATAAAAAGCTACATTATCAAAGGTTTTGAACTCCTAACAAAGCAAAGAATTACATGGTTGTCATCATCTGACAGTCTGTTTTCAATGACAGTAATTTTTTTAAGGAGAAACTCATTTACAAAGTTTTTATGCTAAAATCTAATCATGTGGGTTCAAAAATCATCAGATTTTGTTTGACATGATAAGCAATCATGTAACCATTTTTCACTGTTAATTCACAATAACTGTTTGATTTTTCGAATTTCATACATTCATCCAGTCAGAAACACACAATCAATGATAAAGTAAAAGAAATATATAATTCTTACACATTTCATAGTTATTCACACTAAATTTATGTAATTGGTTAAGAACGTCTCACATTAGTGTTCAGATTTACAAGTTTTCTGGGTGTATTTCTATTCTAATATTGTATACAGCTACAAACATACCATTGTTTGGTTAATATAATTTAAACTGTGTAATACAGACAGCTGTTAAATCAAACGCTGTACACACATTTTATACAATGTAATAATGGCATTCTGCCTAAAAAGAAAACCCTAAAAATATTCAGTACAAATATTTATTTATTCAATATTCAAGATACACTTTCCCTGTTACTTGTTCATTGTAAATGTTGGAATTAAATACTTCATTTTGTGGATTAATTGGTATGTGTGAAGGCTGCAAAAAGGTCACATACAAACTTAAACCTTGGTATTAAAGCATTATTTGGAAAGACTTCCATATGACAACCCTGTTTCGACTGAATTAGAATACTCAGGTTTAGAAAACTTGAAATGCTGTCTTTGGGGCCAAAAACTATGTGGGATTTGACAGGATATCAGAATGCTAAGGTGTCAAATTGACAGGTTCCACTGTTCATGGTGGGGAAGCCAAAAAAAAGTCTTGCTAAAGAGAGATAACTTTTACCATAAATTTGTTTGACTAGAGCTTTTTGTTTCATAGCAATCACTTCAGGATCCCACAGTCGGAGCTGTCGTCTGTTTGGTGTCAGTGATCTCAGTAATTTACGTCTGCAAAGAAAAGAATATATGTAAATGAAACTTCTATATCAACTTAAGTAATTTCTGTGTTAACTTGATATATCTGTGCAAATATGACTGTGCAAATATGACAGAACTGTATAAGTTTTTACAGTAAAGCATTGATACATCTGTATTAATTTAACACATTCATGTAATTTTGTATGTGCATACTGGTTACCTCTGTGTAAATTTGACACATGTGCTTAAATTGACACAATTGTGTAAACTTGGTGCTGGTGTGAATTTTGCACATCTGTTAAAATTTGACACAACTGGGAACTTGACAGAGTTAAGACTACACTAGTGTGCAAATCTTCCTTTTTGCACATTTGATACTTGTGTAAATTTTTTATACACAACTTATAAACTTGATAAGTCTGTGAAATGGCATCTCTATGCAAATCTTACACACCTTCAATAATTTTGACACACATTTCTTCAAATAAATGTGTAAACTTGGCACCTGTGTGCAAATTTGACATAAACAAGTAAACCTCGTACACATTTATAAACTTGACACTCTATGTAAATTAGACTTGATGATACAACTATATAAATTTGACAATTTTTTAATGCTAAAACAAGTGTTTTTAAGTTAAACCAAGAAACTCAATAAACCCGAGGTCAATGCAAATGCAAAATCTCAATTCAATGAAACTGAGTGCTATTTTTCACACAAAAAAACCGGCGATGGACATTTGCGCAAAAAAAACGAGGACAACTGCGCAAACGAAAAGGGGACACTTGCACAAATGAAAAGTGGACATTTGCGCAAACGATAAATGACTTCTTTTCTAATATTTTTTACCCTATTGCTCAAATCTATTCAGCATATTTTTTTCTTTATATATTTATACGCCCTCTTCCATGGGCGTTAGCTGGACCTTTTCCGCTTCCCCCTGATTGAAGTAGGATTGTGAGTATAATATAATTCGTAGTTCGTCTCTCAAATATAAAGCACTAATTTTAAAATGTACAACTAGCACTAATTACAGTTTAAAAAAATTATGTACAAGTCTGTTCTATCTTTGAATTTGTGGCCCATGGTGGTAATTATATATAATGAAGTAGAGCTGTGATATTTAACAATTTCTATATATGCGACGGGTTTCCGAAAGACTTTTAACTTTTTCCTTTTCAATTCTAGGAATTACAGTATCTTATTTTGATGTGGCTGATAGCTTGTTGCTCAAAAAAGGTTTCCAAAAAACAAATTTTTGATCTATATTTCAATACTTGCTTTAAAGGTAATTTGCGCAAATGGGCTTTTAACTGACAAAAGGTTACTAAAATTCCTTTGTGCAAACATCCACTTTTCCTTTGCGCAACTGTCCACTTTTCATTTGCACAAATGTCCTTCTGTTTTTCAGGTAAATTTGCGCAAATGTCCATCGCCCAAAAAAACACTTAATACAAATATGAAGTACATTTATTGTATTACCAGGAATACATGTATTGAGGAAAAATACAAATTCTGTTTTTAAATAAAGATATAGGATATCTGTATTTTACCTGAAGATTCATGAATATTTGACAGAAACCAAAGTAATTATTTACCATACTTAAATCTCCAATAGATAATGAATAAAATATTAAACATTCCATTAAGTTGTCTAGTTTCCTTGTCATAAAAATCAATGTCAGTTTCATAAATCAAAGTGAAAAAGTACGTACCAATTTTACAAATCAATACTGGATTGGACAAGAAAATCATTTTAAAATTTTTTGTTTTTTAATTTTGCTTTTTTAAAATTCTTTCTAATAAATATATGACAACATGGACAATGAAATGATTATTTTAACATGGTGAATGTGTATCAACAACCCAAAATTAACAAAAGATTCAAACAGTGGAAATATACTATACCAAATAATCAAAGAAAGTGATTCCTTTAGTTTTCCATCACATTTAAGAAAAATATTTAAAGCTACTTAAAACATATTTCAAATATCAAGCAGTATTTGCATGATAAACCGAAAAGCTTCAAATAAGGATAACCAGTAGTATAATGGGAAAAACACATGACTGCATGGGATGAAAAGGGTGAAATATACATTGATTTGCATATTTGATTTTCACAGCAAGGCATATTTCTAAAAGGGAAAATATAGGTATAGAAGGGATGCAGTAGCTTTTATGGTATTTTCAAGATATTTTTCTTTAGTTTACAAAAGCTATGGACTAGAAGATGAAATGTCCACACTCAACCAGCCAAGGTTTGTATCTGTGAGACAATTATAAAATAACACTTGAAATAGCATTACAATCAAAAGATTTTGGGTTATAATTGAACATTAGGACAACACTACTATGGATACATATGTTTATCTTCCAACTGACTCTATGATTGCACTTTGGTTATTTTTTATTTTGTGATTGTTTTTTGTTGATCTTTTTGTCTTGAAATGGATGACGGCTGATGTAAGAACACTTTGTCAGTTCATTTTAGATACGCAATGAATTTCCCTCAAACAGGTGCTATGTGTGCCGTCTTGAAATTACACCGAGGTATGATCAAGACCTCATGTTGACTTCAAGATGAAGAATGACAATAAGAGCATTGATCTATTGCTTGGTTCTACCATGTTTTTGTAGACTCTTTGCCTTATAAGCATTGTATACTATATGTTATGTACACTGATGTATGGACCCGGTGTCCTGCTGTATTAAATAAAACTTTCGACACATGATATGGCTCGCCCGCCCCTTGCATCGCCTTAATTTGCACATTGATCTACTGCAGCAGGAATAAAAATAAAATATAATCTTTAACTGTGTTTACAATTTCCTTGGAAAAAAATGATGTGATCACTCATGCATGACTAAGGAGCCAGGGCCACCATCTGGGCGTGGAATCGGTGTGTACACTCCAAAATGCAACTGCATATCAAATATCAAGTGCCTAGGACTGCTGTTATAGGCTGTACAAACTGCTTGCTAAAAACTTAAATTGATTGCTCATGCGTGACTAAGGGGCCAGGGCCACCATCTGGGTGTGGAATCAGTATATACTCCCCAAGACGCAACTCCATGTCAAATATCAAGTGCCTAGGACTACTGGTATAGGCTGTACAAACTGCTTGCTAAAAACTTAAAGTGATCATTCTGCGTGACTAAGGGGCCAGGGCCACCATCTGGGCGTGGAATCGGTGTGTACACTCCAAAATGCAACTGCATATCAAATATCAAGTGCCTAGGACTGCTGTTATAGGCTGTACAAACTGCTTGCTAAAAACTTAAAGTGATCGTTCATGCGTGACTAAGGGCCACCATCCGGGCATGGAATCGGTATGTACTCCCCAAGACGCAACTCCATGTCAAATATCAAGTGCCTAGGACTACTGGTATAGGCTGTACAAACTGCTTGCTAAAAACTTAAAGTGATCATTCTGCGTGACTAAGGGGCCAGGGCCACCATCTGGCCTTTAATTGGTATGTACCCCCCAAGATGCAACTGCATGTCAAATATCAAGTGCCTAGGACAACTGGTATAGGCTGTGCAAACTGCTTCCTAAAAACTTAGAGTGATCGTTCAGGTGTGACTAAGGGGCCAAGGCCACCATCCAGGTGTGGAATCGGTATGTACTCCCCAAGGTGCAACTGCATATCAAATATCAAGTGCCTAGGACTACTGGTATAGGCTGT
>MJUU01019732.1:75108-85482 GCA_002080025.1 Modiolus philippinarum
CCCCCCAACACCTTTGACCCCAATTATCTTGAAAACGGTAAGAGATACCAGAAATCTGTTGGCATACGTATGAAAGCATTTATTGAGAGGAATCTAATGGAAAAAATCCCATCGAAATCGGATAAAAAATAAAATTTTCCCACACGAACCAAATTTTGGTGCAATAAATTCTATTTTTAGAAATTGTGACCTTGACCTTTGACCTACTGACCCCACAATTAATAGGGTTCTTGCCCTCCCCTATTCCTTCCATCTGTATAAGTTTTGTTTCAATCGGGCAAGGGATACTCAAGTTATCATCCGGAAACGACATCCGGAATGACGGAATGACGTAAAGGCGAATTCTATAGTCCCCCGCTTTCGCGAAAGGCGTGGGACAAAAACTCGAAAGAATTGTTTATCGCTGGATATCAACTCTCGTTATGTTATTTCAAATACATGTATAATAAACTCACCAAAGGCTCGTTTATTATATTTTGAAATTACATAACTCTAGTTTATATCCATCGATATACAATTCTTTCTCATTATGAAAACTATAATTTTATCTCTACTTTGACCATATGCAACTAACTTGGTACAGGGGCATATTCGACAAATATTTCCCCATTATTCCATTAACTGTAAAACATGTCAAATTATATAATTGAGCTAAAACAAATTTAGGTCACAGCATCCCTGGCTTTTACCTCCTCTTTATATAACTATAAATACTACTCCGACTGCTACTTCTGTTAAAACTAGTAGAACTACTACATCTACTAGTACTCCGACTGTTTATATATAAACTTATACTGTCTTCTTCTGATAGTGATAATGCTACAAATTTATAAATCTCTTGTCAGAAAAAATAGGTTTGTCAAAATAGTCTTGTCCCCACAGAATTACTGCAATTCTATAGTTTTGAGTTAGAAGGGAAAAGAGTTTTGTTGTTTTTGCCAGTTACGACTTTGTAACATCAAAATAGAAGTTAGTGAGAAAATATTTTAGTCCAATAGTACATGCAGATATGACCTTTTTAATCCAACTGTCAGACCTGCCAACTTTTTAAAATCTCCATGGGGGTTTTTGCACGCGCTCTATTTTCATGAGTTGATGAAGATGGAGAATATTCAGCAATAAGAAAGTTTTCCTTTTACTTTTGTTACCATGTATTATAGTTTAGTTATCTATAATGTATATTTTGCAAATTGATGTACATTTTTGTGAATAAAATATGTTACTAGTGTTTATTTGTTATTTGTTATTTCTGTCATGAATAAATAAGGAACTATGTAATTCTATATTATATTTTATTAACACAAGACACACATACTACACAATAAATAAACATACAACTTGCACAAAACATTTATACCAATACTTTACTGTCACAACACATACATACTACACAGCAAATAAATAAACATATTACATCTTGCACTAAACATAAATTTTGAAAGCACTAAGCTAAACAGATTGTAAACATTCTTCTGGCACTAGATATCATAAAGTCTTACAGCACTACATAAGAATCAAAAGCACAAACACAAGTACTAATACATTATACACTGTAACACAGATAAGCACTAAAAGTCATGTTTTTAGCATTAACAAACAAGTCAATTACTACCACATTCACTGTTGTATGTCACACATGCTTTCTTTGCTGTCTTGATCTGTTCCTGGTTTGGTCTCATCTGGTAACAATCACAGTCAGTGTTGATTTTGGTTGTGAGTAAGGCAGTGAGTGTAGAATTCTCCATGCATGACCTTTGCTCTGTGTGAATCTGCTTCACCATGCTGTATACTCTTTCACAGTCTGCGTTGGAGTTGGGTATGGTACACATAGCTTTGCAGACTCTGGATAGAAGTGGGAATCTTGGTGTTTTGGTGACTCTGTTGATCATAGCTGCAATAGCTGCCCAGTAGCTGTCGATGTTGGTATCTTCAGTGTACTCTGGTAGCTCAGATGCTGGTGTAACTTGGTAGTCACTGAATTCTTCTTCAAGTGCAGGCCATTGGGTTTCTGGAACAAGCATAGGAAATCTTCTCACTATACTAAGTACACAACTGAAGTCAAGGTCACCTCTCTCTTCTGGGTTTAAGAAGGACAGACTATTTGGCATTGCATTGATGATGTTGTTATACCAAATCTATTTAGAAGTATTTCAATTGAAGTTTCATATGTAAGAAGGCTTGATATCTTAGTCAACAGAAATCATGTCCTTAGCTAGCTGTCAGTAACTGCGAGCATTTGTCCGGACAGTACCTGTGTGTATTGTTTTCATGTTTAATGTAATTTTTGTGTATTTATTTTTTAGCCATTCACCACACATAGGGGGAGGGTTTGGATCCAAGAAAACGAGTTTAACCCCACCGCAATTTATTGCGCCTGTCCCAAGTCAGGAATATGTTGGTGACTGGCTTGTCCGTGTCTTCTTATGAAATTTTAGTTTCTTGATATTTGGGTTATTGGATGTGGTTTGTTTCCATTGATTTTTTCACTTTTTACCCTTTTTGGGGCCATTTAGGGCTTGCTATATGGTGTGAGGTTCCTCACTGTGTTGAAGACCGTACGGTGACCCCTAGATGCTTTGTTTTGGGTCGTTTTAACCTGGATATGGGATGTTGTCTCCTTGACATTTACCCCATTTCTTTTCTTTTTCAGACTAGTTACAACTGGGTCATGGGAAGGAAACTTGGTGATCATCTTCTTTACAACAGCACAGTAGAACTGGCGAACAGAACTGAAAAAGAAAATAAATCATGAGAAAAGAATGACAAAAGCATGACAAACTAATCAAAAACAAATTTATAGTTAACTGACTATGATAGTTAAAAATACACTGGCAATTTATTGACTACTCTCTATGCATTCTTTGAATTATTGTCTCAAGACAAATACTCCATATCTTAAATGGTAATGATATAATGAAATAATAATAATGCTTATTAATACCTGAAATATTTGTTGAGTGATGATGAACTGATGTCATCTGCATGGTCTGCCAGGTAAGTTCTTGCATATGGGCCAACAGTGAGGATGCTGTCTGGTAACTGGTTATCAGGCATGGTATAGTCTAGAGAGGTTAGATCTGGTGTAGTCTGGATGACTTTGGCTTTCACAAACTTGTTGATGAATTTGCGTAGTAGTGTCGTCATTTCGGTAGCTAGGTAGCCAATACGTGAGTCTGCAGCCTGGAACATGGTATTGAAGTCATTGAGTAGTGGTAAGATAAACTTCAGGAAGTGAAAGTACAGTATCATCTCATGCCCGTTGAGTTGAGTTGCCAGTCTCTGTATACGTCCTCCCTTTTCTACGTCGGAGTGTGAAGTAAAGTAGCTTTTGAGTGCAGGCCAGTGTTCAAGGATACGGACAACACATGTCTCTAAACTTAACCATCTTGTAGAAGCGTGTTTGAGTAGCTTGCTGGGTTCTACGTCACAGAATTCTAGAAATTCTTTGTACTCTTCTTTCCTCTTAGAGCTAAAAAATGAAATAAAAAAATATTATCAATATCATCAGTTATGTATGTGAAAATTAAATAATTGAAAATTTTATTTCTGCCGATGTCCATTTTGACAACTTATATAAATGTTTATAAAATACACTTTGATATTATTGAATTAAGATTTTAAAACGTAACAACCTTAATTTAATTTAAAGCAATTGGACATATAAAATATTAAAAAAAACATACCTATGGTGAAAGTGAAAGTAGACATCTACAAGAAAGTCGTCGACAGCAACTGGTAGCGATTTCACTCCGGCAACTGCACACAGGTTGGCCAAGTGGCAAATACAGCCTAAGTCGAAGACATCTGGTGCTTTCTCTTTGATGCGGGTCATGACTGAGTTGTTCTTTCCCATCATTTCACTGCAGTTGTCGGACACAAAGCTGAGTATGTTGTTCCATGGGATTGAATGTTTGTCGAATGTTAGTTGAATTTGGTCGAATATATTCTGTGCAGTTCCAATGTTGCAGATTGGCATGGCAAGGAAGCGGGTAGTGGCAGAGTCTGTTGTAAAATATCTTGCAAGTATAGCTAGACATTTTTCAGTGTTTCTATCATTGCTTTCGTCTATGACAAGTGCAAATGGCTGAGACTTCAAGTTAGTGATGACATCTTGATGAAGAGTTGGAGCGAGTGACTGCTTTACAATTTGAGTTGTCTTTGTTCTGCCACATGCGAATTTAGCTGCAATTTTACTGTCTGGAAACATTACTTTGCAAAGCTTAGTAAAATGGTCTGCGACTGAAAATGGCAAGTTGTGTTCAGCAATGAAGTTAGAAAAAAATATTTCTGCTTTAGTCACGCTGTTGTCCTCTGGTCGTGTAAAGAAGTTGGATGCTGGTTTGGTAGTATTCTGTGCTTGTTGGTTTTTGGTATGAGATGCTGTAGTAGAGTGTTTTGCTAAATCATTTAGACCACCATGGTCTATTCTGAAGTCTTAATTACATAACTTGCAGTATGCGTAAGATTCCCCCTGTTGGATTTCATTAGCCAGGCGCTGTATTTTGGGTCATTCTGCCAATTCTCAAGAAAACGGCACATAGTACGTTTCTTTTTACTTGGAGGAGTTCCTGTCATTGTGAATGCTAAGACTGATATGATTCAATGCAGTTCTGTTCGCCCCTATTTATACTTAAAATATTTTCATGAGATCTTCTCATGTTTACAGCATCCAAGCAGTCCCCTTTGTTGTAAGCTTTGCCGATGTTAAGTATTCACGATTCGGTAAATTTTCTTTGATCATTTCCATTTATTAGGCTCAACAGTCCTACTGTTTTGACCAATAACAAATAATTAATTATCTTAATCACTTTTAATTTAATTACGGCTAAACATTAGGTAGTTATCCTATAGAAATGCCAAGCTCTGGCACAAGCCGGTTTAATTATGATAACCCCAATTTTGCAAATCACCTTTAATTAGATGTGATTAAGGATCGGTGATTAAAACCGTTAAATAAACAAACATTGTAAAGGTGTCAATTACTTGTATATGTGTATCATTAATTAACACCTGTGCATTGATCACCTGAGCTGACAAGTACAACTGATACGAAACTAAACAAAGTTGTCTCCCATTACCGGAAATAATAAACATCAACAATTTTTTCGGGAAGAATTTGTCAAAATCGGGTTTTTCACTGTTTTTGGAACCCGATATCGGGTTTCGGGTTTTCAGACAATTTGCACCAGAAAATCGGGAAAACCCGCTAAAATCGGGAAAGTTGGCAGGCTTGTGCTGTACATGTGTTTCAAGGAGTAACCTCTTATCAGCAGCATCAAAATCAAACAATACGGAAAGCCATGATCCAAATGTAGTCAAAAAAGAAGTACTCATTTCCAAAAAATATCGAAATAGGAAACCAAGGTCATCTACCGTGCCATAAACGGAATGAAACCTCAGTATTTTTAAGGGGTTAGAATTTTGTTAAAACCTGTAAATTTCTATACACGCAAGGTCAGATTTTCTAGTCGAAGTTGCATAAAAAACAGTAAATTTTGTTATGCTGTATACGTGTTTCAAGAAGTAACCTCTCATCAGCAGCATTAAAATCAAATAATATGGAAAGCCATAATCCAAAAATCAATATTAAAAACAAGAAAGAAAGAAATTTAGTGCGAGGACCGGGCAACAGCCAATTCAAAACACTAAAAGTCGGAAAGAGTACTTTTTTGTACTGAAAAGGAACCGACCAGTCTCATCTTGTTTAAAATTCACTAAAGTAGTCACGACCAAAGTCTGATTCAGTCTAAAAATCACTGAACCAGTCTCGACCTGTCTCGAATAGTCTTAAAATGCACTGAAAAAGTTTCGACCTGTCTCGAGAAGTCAGAACCTGTATTTAAAGAGTCTAGACCTGTCTCGACCAGTCTGAACCTGTACTGGAAAGTCTCGACCTGTCTTAACCAGTCTGATAGAATGCTGAAAGAGTCTCGGCCTGTCTCAACCAGTCTGATTTAGAACTGAAAGAGTTTTGACCTGTCTCGACCAGTCTAAAGTTGTAATAAAATAGTCTTGATCATGGAAATCTCTTATATGTGCTTTGAATCAGTAAATTAATTTAGGGTATAAAATAAACTTCTTAAATCAACCCTTTATGTATAAAATGCAAAATGTTCAACAAATGCTTTCATTACTGTTATATATAAAGTATCAAAAATTCTAAATTCACCATAGCAGCTAGCATTACCAAATAAAGAACAGAAAATTAATATACTGTATAGCAAGAATACTACACATTTACTATTAGGAAACATACTACAAATAAAGAAAGAAGAAAATAGAAAGAGAGAACACTTAACTGTCATTTGACTCTTATAAAGAGATCAAGGAGATATATTTTACCTTGTTCAAAATTTTTATTTTACTACTTTTTTAGCTCATCTGCTTATGCAAGGGTGAGCTTTTGCCATCACTTGGTGTCCGTCTGTCTGTCGTAAACTTTTTATTCAAAGATCTTCTCATCTGAAACCACTGGGTCAATTGGAACCAAACTTGGTCACAATAGTCCTTTGGTGGTCCCCTTTAAAATGTATCCGGTAAGTCCGTACCTCATCCAAGATGGCCACCAGCGGGGAACATAGTTTAAACATTGGACCCTATGGTAAAGACATTCAAAGATTTTTTTCTCAGAAACTATCAGTCCAATTATAACCAAACTTGATCTCAATGGTCAATTTTAATGTTGTTCTGTTTGGGTTTGTACAGGGTGGTGGAGCTTTCGGTTGCCATGGAAACCAATCGAAAAAACTGAAAGTTTAGGGGAAAAAAGTATTCTACTAAATTTTATGTTTTGTTTTTAGAAATATTTAAACACTAGTAAATCAGGAAAACCCCTGCCAAAATATTTTTTGAAAGGGGCTTGAAATGTCTGATTTTGGCAATAATTATTACCTAGATTGTAAGGGAAACCCGTGCCAAAATTATTTTTGAAAGGTGATCATAAATGGGTCGAAATGGATAACACATTCAAACACATTCAATAATTCTTTCTGAAACACCTTATCCAAATAGAAGACAATGGTACTTAGATGGTAACTTCAAATAAAGGTATCCGGGAGGATCACATCTCATCAAATATGGCTGCCAGCATTAAGATTGTTTGTATTGAATTCTATTAAAAGAATTAGGTCTCTTAATCCACTAACCCAATATCACAAAAGTCCTCTGGTGGCCCCCTTCAAATCTGCNACTAACATTCTGACAAAATTTGAAAAGTCAATTCAGAAAGGTTCCCGAGATAAGCTTCGGACAAAAAATGTCTACGGACGGACATGGTGATTCCAGTATACCCCCCCAACTTCGTTGCGGGGGGGTATAAAAAGGTAGAATGACCATTTAATATTTTAGCTATTTAAAGATTGTTTAACAGTAACCCAGTGTTAAATAATGATAGAGATTATGAAGCGAAGTCAAAATATAGTGTGACCTTACAATTCTATGGCCAACGATATTATTTCTAATGCTTTGGCAATGAAGACTTATTTGTATGCAAATTAAACAGTAAGGAGACAGACTGAATAGCATAACTATTTTTGATATGATTTTGGAACATATGTGTGAAAGTTGTTCTTAAATGAGATAGAATTGTTTTAAAACTTGATCAACTTCATCATATTGTCAGATGAATATTACTAGTATTTATTTTGTAAAGATTCCTTTTTTTTCAAATTTCATGATTTTTAGGCATCTCAGAGTACTTAAATTGTAAACATATATTTGTTCCACCTGACAGAAGTTCCATTGGAACAAATATTATAAACATTGACATAATATTTCTTCCTTCTGGAACAAATATTATATAACATTTATTCCGTCAGGAACAAATATTATAATATTTGTTCCATTGGAACAAATCTTATGTAATATTTTGTCCTTTGGAACAAATCTTATGGTGGAACTTATATTCTGTTACAAAATCACTACGCCAATCAGTTGCTGGCAGCCAAAAAAAATTACTTGCATAGAGCCATGCTACTTTCCTTTTGCATATAGCTTTCAATATTGAAAATACAGTAACAAAGAAAGTACATGTAATGTTATAATGGCCAGCTGAGAAAGAAAGCTGACCATTGTAAATTGATTTTGAAACCAGCTACAATTGATGAGAGTCAGGTCAGGTGACAATATACTATGAAAGTACTATTGTTCGAGGGGTTTCAATTTTCGTGGTAAACCATGAAATTAAGTTCCCAATAAAATGCATTTTTTTTTTTTTTTTTTTTTTGTTTTGAAATAGTCAGGATTTTACAACAATCCAATAATCACCACCTGACCAGGGTGTATTGGAGTTTTTACATTCATACAAATAGCATGACTATTAAAGTTATGTATAATAATTGTATCATTAATTTAATAATATATAAATCTGACTAAATGATCCTTTTCACTCCATACATACTAAATAATCAACACTAATATTCCCTCTCGTCTTCCAACAACTACACTCTTTTCAAATAAAGTAACAACATTCATACTCACTCTCTATTTCATACTCACAGAAAATAAATAATATCTGCTCCTATACTAAAGTGTATTATAATGACTATCGATAGTAAATTAAAATAAAATATAATTACAAGGAGCCCAAAATGTTTGGATTTTTTCTAATATATTGGTTTTTTCACCATTATATATATCTAAGCTTTTATAATATGAAAAGATCTGTTTCAAACCATTTATATTTGGAATAGATTCATCAAGTTTACATTTGTAGATATAGTTTTTTGCAATAACAAGAAGCAAATTTAATAATGCCGAATATTTCACATAACCAAGCAGAAATTTTTTCTTCTCCATATTGATATCTGGAAATGCCCTTTGCAGTCTGGAGAAAAATTCTATTAATAAAGACTGTGTATGGCAACATTCATAAAAAACATGTTCAATAGTCTCATCATAAAGTTTACAAAAAGAACATAGTTTGGAAGTTTTCAATTTAATCTTATATAAAAACAAATTTGTTGGCAAAATTCTATGCAACAATTTGTATTGAAAAGTTTTCAAATAAGAATTTTTACAACTTTTTTGTAAAGTAAGAAAATAACTGTTCCATTTGAAACTTTCCATATTAATGTTTTGGTGCCATGTATCAATTTTATGACGTGGTAAAACAAAAATACCTTTTATTAAATCCTGATACACATACTTAATATTCTTGCTACACTGTAGCTTTGTCATAAATTTATTACATACTCTGAAATTTTCAAGATCATGTTTTGTTAAATTCTGTAGCCCTTTCCTCAATTGATTTTTTAAAAGTGGTGGAATGCTGGATATAAGACTATAGTATTTCAGGAAGTTTTTAGTGCTACACAAACGACTTATATAATCAAATGTGTAAAATGTTTTTGTACCACTATCTATCAAATCAATCAAATTTTCAATACCTTTTGTTTTCCAAGTATGAAAATATTGAAAATCTTCAAAAGGTACAAAATTTAAAATATCAAGGCTTAAGATATCCTGAACATTTAAATTTACTAAAGGTTTAGCATCATATAAGCCTCTTATCACATCTTTCCAGAAAGGATTACTTATTTTTTCAATAAAATCCATTAGTTTTTCTTTCTCAAGATTAAATATCCTCAGACCTCCAAGTTCTATAAATTGATTTTTTGCAATTACTTGCCAAACTCCAAATTCATTTGTTAAAAGTCTCTTTACCCAACCCATTTTCAAGTATTTACAAAAAGATTCAAGATGTATCATTTTTAATCCTCCATCACAAAAATTTCCAAATAATGTGTTTCTCTTGATTTTTTCTGTTTTTCCATCCCAAATAAAATTATAAAATAACCGATTCAATTCATTCATCATACCTGTATTCAGATTTGGTAAAGATGTAAGTAAATGAATAATTTTAGGAAGTGCTAAAGACTTGACAACTGTAATCTTCCCTAGTAGTGTAAGTTTCCTATGCTGCCAACTTCTTAAGAGCTTACTAATATCCAGAATTTTTTGCTTAAAATTTATATCTACCATAGTTTCCATACAAAGAGAAAAGTTGATACCTAAAAGCTTAAAATTAGAATGAGACCAATGCAACTGTTGTTCTGCACACAAAATTTGGTCAGAATATCTTTTGCTACCTATCCATATTGCACTTGTTTTAGATTTATTCATTTTCAATCCTGATACTAGATAAAACTCTTCAAATGTTTTAAGAGATTCACGAAGTGATATTTCAGAACCATCTAATGTTAAAAAAGTATCATCAGCATACTGACTTACCAATGATTCACAATTATTTATAAAAATTCCTTTTATTCTCTGGTTTGCTTTAAGTTTTATTGATAAAAGTTCAACACCTATTATAAATAGATAAGGTGATAATGGATCACCCTGACGGCAGCCTCTCTGCAGATCAAAGAAAGA
>MJUU01019732.1:85504-105158 GCA_002080025.1 Modiolus philippinarum
TCCCTATATAATGTTTGAAACCAACGACAAATGGATGGTCCAAAATTAAAACTCTTCAACGCATTTATAATAAAACTAAACTCAACAGAGTCGAATGCTTTTTCAAAGTCAATAAGTAATAATAAACCTTCCAAATTGTTTTCCTCTAAGTAATGCATAGTATCATAAAGAAGTCTAGTATTTTCTCCAATAAATCGTCCTTTGATAAAACCCTTCTGAGTATCACTAATAATATTTGGAAGTACATTTTTCAAACGATTAGCAATAGCAGCAGAAGCAATTTTCATATCAACATTCATAAGACTGATTGGACGCCAGTTTGCTAGATATCTCCTATCTTTTCCTTCTTTTGGAATACAAGTAATTACACTCTGATATTGAAATGCTGAAAAATCCCCCTTTTCATAGCCATATTTCAACGAACAAAAGACAAAAACACCCAAATCTCTCCAAAAAAACTTGTAAAAATCAGCAGTAAAGCCATCAGAGCCTGGACTTTTACCATTTATCATAGTTTTCAAAGCTTCCCCACATTCCTTATAAGTCAAATTACCCTCACAAGAATCCTTCATTTCCTTTGATAGTTTAACATCATGTTGAAAAAATGAGCTATTTTGCAGTTCAGTACTATCTTTTAAATTTCTTGATGTATATAAATTTTCATAAAAGTTTCTTTGCTCATTCAAAATATTGTTAACTTTTGACAAATGGTTCCCGCTGTCATCAATAAGTTCAGACAGAGTTTTTGATAAGAAATTTCGTTTTTCTAAACTACAGAAATATTTGGAGCATTTTTCTCCATTCTCATACCTATTAGCCTTAGACCTCAGCAAAATACCATCTACAATTTTTTCTCTATTCTTAATTTGTTCCATCTTTTTGTCATTTAATTTATTCTTAATATCTACAGTAGGGTTTACATAAAAGTCGTTTTCTAAAAAGTTAATTTCCTCTTCAAGTTTCTTCATTTCAGCCTTCTCCTTTTTAGACTTATTAATGCAATAGGAGATGGTTGAACTACGTATTTTCATTTTCAAAATTTCAAAAAACGTTTGATCATTGCAGGAAAAATTAATGTTCATTAAGTCATTAATATCTCCTGCTGTATGATATTCTGATACAGTACCCTGAATAGTTTCTTTTACTAAAACAACATATTCAGAATCTTGTAACAACTGAGCATTGAATTTCCAATAACCCTTTCCACGTTTTGCTAAAGACACAGCAAAAGTAAAAATTATTGCAGAATGATCAGTTCTATACCCAGGGATTATATCTGTCTTTCTCATCAAAGAAAATAAATCTTCAGAAACTAAAAAATAATCTATTCTGCTTTGTTTTATAGTTGAGTGCTGCCGCCAGGTATATTTCTGTGCATTTGGATTACATATTCTCCAAGGATCAACTAAATTATATGTTTCAATAATGTTCTGTACAGTATTTCTACAATTAATATGTCTATCATGTAAAATATTATAAGTATCTACATTAATATCTTGCACAAAATTCCAATCACCACATAACAATGCACATGAATTATTAAATATCATAATTTTATGCAAAATATCATCAAATAGTTGATGTTCATCAGTGTTGTAACCATACAATGAAACCAGTGTTAACTTTTGATTTTTTATGGTAAGGTCAATTACAATATATCTACCATTTATATCACTGACAGTGTCATGAATATCAATATCAACAAGGTTTTTAAACAAAATACAAACACCAGCACTTCTACTATTACAATGACTAAATATGATTTTTGATCCCCATTCATCCTCCCAATCTTTTTCAATATCTTTTGTACTGTGTGTTTCTTGAAAGCAAACAATTTGTGATTTCTGTTCCCTATGCATTTTTCTCTTTAAGTTTTAAAGCATAGAATTCAAATCACCAATTTAGGTACCCACGAAAGAGTGATATCAATGAAAAACACCGAAATTGATGTCCATGAATAAAAGTACTTCCACAGAATTAAATAATAAATTGGATTATACACATTGTAAAACGGCAGTAATATATGGGAATTCTACAATAAAAAGAAATCTTTATATTGAATACCTAAAAATAAAATAAAATTGACATGGAAATCAAAATTATAATGCGAGATCACTCAGAAAGATATCTTAAATAAGGCATTATCGCTGGAGATAGATATATTTTAAGGGAGATTAATCAGCCCTGATATTTAAAATTTAAGGGAGATCACTCAGACTACATATCTATTAAATAAATAGGGGATCACCTATAGATTTTAAGACATGTCAACCACATTGAATATCTAGAATTATACAGAGATTGCTCAGAATGGATATCTAGATTACTAATAGGATATCACTCAGACTGGGAATCTACAAATAAAGAGATCTCACTCCAAATGGATATATAGCATAAAACAATTGGATATCTAGAATAACAGAGAAACCACTCACGCTTGATATCAAGAATTAAACAGAGACTAGAAACAAACTTACTTGCTAAATCTTCATCATCCAATGGATTCCAATCAAAGTTTTTAGGATTTCCTTGATTGTCTATGAATGGAGTTGGCAGAAAGCCTTTCTTAGAAACAAGAGGGTGGTAACGATCAACCGCAAAATTATACGATAAAGCTAAAATAAAAATAAAACATTTCTATACGTTATTTGCATGGCTGTAAGTGTTTGACACAAATATGAAATTTCCAAGCTTATGGTGTCATTATCAAAGTTGAAATGTACAGTGGATAGAGAGAATATTAGTTGAGAGTATGGATATGCCAATGCATTTTTATCATTTGAATGTCCATTAAATCAAAACAACATTTTTTTTCTTCTGAACTATATGATAATCATTATGATTTGTAAGATTCAAACTGCAAGTGATTAATTTCTTTGACATTCAAGCCTTAATTTTGATAATGCTGTCTTTTCTTACACTTCTGTGCTTCTCTGTATGATGGGAGATTGTTTTCTATGAATTTCTCTTCATTTTAAATGAATCTGTCATTCTGTTTTGTACATATAGTCTCAGTTAACATTGTTTCCAGTTTATTAAGTATATTTTTTCACATTGAGATAGTTAAATTTTCACATTTTAAAGTTCGAGGTTTACCCAAGAACTCTAAAATGTGAAAATTTAACTATCGAGATGTGAGAAATTATCATAATGATCCAGAAAACAATGTTAGAGATTCTTTCCCTAATTTCTACTCAATTTATTTGAAGAAAAGCAATCTCCGTGGTCTCCAGTCTCAAGTATGCCGCCATTTTGTTGCTATCAGGGTTGCCATGTGTATCATTGCGCAATTCATTGAAAGGGGTGTTGAATATAATATTTTTGACAAAAATGTCATATTATCAATAAATTGAGTTATCTTAGTCATAAAATGCAAAAACCATTTCGCTAGACAGTGATGCAGGTGTTAATTTCATCAAAATCTGGTTGCACTATTTCTAGAAAATGACACAAGACATTTACATGATTGACCAATTGCCAACTGAGATCAAATTTTCACACATCTTGATTATTATTTCGCTAACCAATCTGTCAGGAGGTGTTTAAATTTGCTAGAAATTAGAGAAAATGTGATCTATCCATTTAATGGAACCATTCTTAAGATATGAATCATTATGGTAATTTTGAAGTAAATTGATATACTTTAATCCCGACAAATATTGTTGCATCTAATATTAATGTGTTTTTTACCTTTGAATCAGTTTATTTACTATTCATTTCTGAGCTTTTGGAACAGTAATTTTTGATTTGTTATTACAGGTAATTTCTGATTATTTTTTTTTAAGATCTCTGATTTTTGTAAATCATCTCATCCAATGTAATTATTGTAATGATTAACCATTCATTAAAAAAGGATAAATTACTTCTATCTTTTGTCAGTGGAACATTCAGGTACCAATAATGCCAGGTCGCAGCGAAAAAGTCATCAAATTCCTTTTTCCCATGAATAGGAACAATTCTGAATGATTTGATTCTCAGTGTGGCATAAAGAGATTTGAGCAATAAACAATAGACTTGCCTGCAGCTGATGGTATCCATTTTGACCAGTATGGCCGTGCAGGTTTCTTTGGTGTAGGATGCCAACATGGAACAGGTGGCAATTCACCTACAATGAAAAGGTAGAAATTGTTTATGACAAGTTAACCATGTAATGAAAGTCAATATAATGAAACAGTTATAAAAATCTAATTAATGATGACATATCAAAGATGTTCAAATTTTATCAACAAATTTTCCTAGAATTAAGTACCAGTCCATCAAAGAAAGAGGCAAAGTGCATTGGTGCGGTGGCACATTGAGGAAAAAACACACATTTTTTATGTTTAATTTTAATAAAACTAACAAAGAAACGTCATTTTGCTAAATAAAAGTCTTTATTTTGTCTTCTTGAGTTATCAGCATCCAGAATTTAGTTACATTGTATAGTGAAAAATAAAAATATGGGAAAATTTTCCTGCTATTCTTTTCTCTATATAACCAGTCAAAAATTATCTCAAGACCTAAAACATGTTCGAATTTAAAACCTTTTTGGGATGTGTTTAAATGAATACACCTCAGCCAAAAAATACAGAATCATAATTTTTGATGTGCTGCCTAATGAATGGCTCTAAGCTGGAATTCTACTTAATTATTGTTCTTGTCTCCTCCAATCTTCCAAACCAAACCTGCCGTGTACCCCAAACAAACAGTGACTGCATAATTTCACTACACTCTAACCACCTTATACTGTAAATGTGGCTATTTTCGCGGGGGTTAATTTCGCGAAATGTCATACCCAAACCTTTTGCGTGGTTATAATATTTGCGGATCTTCAGATTTCGATAGTAAAACGTTTGTTATTAAAAGTTTTCACGTAGGGGTTATATTCGCGTAAAATTCCCAAACGCGAAATAGCAAAAATTACCCCCACGCGAAAATTTCCACGTTTACAGTAGTCATGTATTTAAAATTCTATTGTGGTTTTGTTGTTTTTATATTAGGATTATTTCCCTTTATCTGATTTTCTCTTAATTCAGCATGCCCATTGCTTTTTGCAGTTGGGGGAACATGTACCCTTTGAATTTAAATTTGGGGGTAAAAGGTGTTTTTTGAGGGTACATATGTATACCAGTATTTTTACTTCGCAACTAAAAACGGCATCAAGTTTCATGACATATGCCGACAACTATTTTCTCTTCACTTTAGATTTGAACAATACGTTTGGATCTGAAAACCACAATGTTCTAATGATCATTTTTCCAAATGTACGTGCTTGCATGTTTTGATTTGTGAAATTGTACGTGCAAGTTTTATAATGTACATGAATTACGTTACTGCAGTATGTGAATGGGCATGCTGTTAATTGAGATAATTGCATAACAAAAATCTTGGAGAGCATGTCCATAAAACACTGATGCCTTTGTCTGACATAAAATTGAAACCCTTGCATTATCAAGGTTTTTTTTTTAACACTAAACAAAGTAAAGTATTACATGTCATTAATATCAGTTTAATGTTAGTCTCAGTATCTTTTTAAAGGGATGTTAAGGCTCATTTAGGAAGTTTTTACCTTCAATATGTAATTCTTACACATTTTATAGTTATTCACACTTAATTTATATAATTGGTTAAGAGCTGCTCATATTGGTGTTCATATTTACAAGTTTTCTGGGTGTATTTCTATTCAAATATTGTATACAGCTACAAAGATTCTATTGTTTGGTTAAAATAATGTAAACTGTGACAGTACAGCTGTTTAATCAAACCCTGTACACAGATTTGATACAATGAAATTATGGCATTCTGCCTAAAAAGAAACCCCTAAAAATATTCAGTACAAATATTTATTTATTCAATATTCCAGATACACTTTAGCTGTTACTTGTTCATTGTAAATGTTGGAATTAAATGCTTCATTCTGTGGTTTAATTAGTGGTATGTGTGAAGGCTGGAAAAAGGTAGAAGTGACAAAAAAAAGTCTGAAGCAATAAGACAGAAAGACCAGTAAGGAAAATCCGTAAAACGTACGACAGTATCAATAACATACGACCCAACACAGAACATTTTAGGCAAGCCGTCATCAAGACTAAAACCTTGGGGAAAAACTTCCCTTTGGTTGACAGAATAAGCATAGTAATGCCAAAAGAAAATCTGCTAAAGAGAGATAACTTTTACCATAAATTTGTTTGACTAGAGCTTTTTGTTTCATAGCGATAACTTCAGGATCCCACAGTCGTAGCTGTCGTCTGTTTGGTGTTAGTGATCTCAGTAATTTACGTCTGCAAAGAAAAGTATATATATATAAATAAAATGTCTGCATCACCTAGTTAACAAATCTGACAGAACTGTAAGATTTTTTACAGTAAAACATTGACACCCCTGTGTTAACTTAACACATAAAAGCAAACTTATTACATACTGTGGAAGTACTTTTATTCGTTGACATCAATTTTTGTGGTTTTCATACTTATCACTATTTTGTGGGTACTTAAATTTGTGATTTGAATTTCATGAATTAAAACCTTACGGAAAATATCATTTCGTTGGGAACTTAATTTTGTGGTATAAGTGAACCACGAAAATCCTAGAAAATTGAAACCCTACGATCAATAGCACTTTCACAGTATGACTGTGTAAATTCGACACAATTGTGTAAACTTGGTGGCTGTTTTAGCTTGGCCCATTTGTTGAAATTTGACACAACTGAACTGTGAACTTGACACAACCGTGTAGATTTTACAACAGTGTCCAAATTTGCCACCATTCTTGCACATTTGACAATTATGTACAATTTTTTTTTACACAACTGTATAAACTTGATAAGCCTGTGAAATCATGGCACCTCTCTGCAAATCTGACACACCTTCAAAAATTTCACACATAGTTCTTCAAACAACTGTGTGAACTTTGCACCAGCATCCAATTTTCACTCAAACATGCAAACCTCACACACCTTTACAAACTTGACACTCTGTGCAAATTAGACACGACAAAGTCAACTTGATATAACTTTGTAAACTTGACACCTGTGTACAACACAAAATGTTAAACCAAGAAATGAGATAAACCTGAAGACTATATGCAAATATAAAATCTCAATTCAATGAAACTCAATGAACACTTCATACATACATGTATATAAGATGTACTTTTTTTAAATACCAGAAATTCAATACATTTATAAATGCACACATATATCAAGAACTAGAAGATAACATGCCTCTGTGCAAGGTTTTTGTCTCCGTAAGACACATATTATGCCCCAATAAAAATGTGTTTTTATTTGTATGGATGCAAGAATGAACAGACGGATGGACGGACACACTGACGGTAAAACTACATCCCCAACAATTTTTTGTTGTGGGGCATGTAATTACAAAGTAAGTAAGATCCGAACCATCAATCCAAAAGCGAACAATCCAAGGACAATGGCAACACCAGAAACAAAAAAGGCGGGAAAAAAAAAACAGAGACACAACATGGGTACGGCACAGAAAAGAAAAATGAAGACACTCACACACAAAGATGAACAACACGGACCCAATAAAAAACCATGGGTGAGATCAGGTGCACAAACAACAGTTACTGAACAGCAAAAATCTTTTTTTTTTTAAAACAGATATAGGATATATGTATTTTACCTAAAGATTCATGAATATTTGACAGAAAGCAAAGTAATTATTTACCATACTTAAATCTCCAATAGATAATGAATAAAATATTAAAATTCCATTAAGTTGTCTAGTTTCCTCGTCATAAAAATCAATGTCAGTTTAATAAATCAAAGTGAAAAAGTACATACCATTTTAACAAATCAATACTGACAGACTGATAGATTGGCCAAGAAAATCATTTTAAAATTTTTTGTTTTTAAAAAATTTTGCTTTTTTTAAATTCTTTCTAATATATATATATCACAATGAAATGATTGTTTTAACATGGTGAATGTGTATAGACCACACAAAAATAACAAAAGATTCAAACTGTGGAAAAATAATATACCATTAAATAATCAAAGAAAATGTATCAAAGTGGTTCTCTTAGTTTTCCATCACTTATAAGATAAACACATTAAAATCTACTTATGGCGGATTTCCTAGAATTCTATTGTATACCAATTTGTCATCACTAGAGTATCAAGGTAAACCCCTTCAGGCAGTACAAATTGGTATACAATTGAATTCTATAGAAGCTTGATTGCTTGATGAGAAGTCAAAGGATAGGAGTTTAGAAGGAGTTTTATAGGTGTTACTAGAGGAATATTGGTATGTTCATTGAAGAATTGCAAATAAAATATGTTAATCATCCGGGAAATCCACCATAAAACAAATTTCAAATAGCAAACAGTATTTGCATGATAAACCAAAAAGCTTCAAATAAGTATAACCAGTATAATGGGAAAAACACATGACCGCATGTGATCAAAAGGGTGAAATATACATTGATTTGCATATTTGATTTTCACAGCAAGGCATATTTCTAAAAGGGAAAATATAGGTATAGAAGGGATGCAGTAGCTTTTATGGTATTTTCAAGATATTTTTCTTTAGTTTACAAAAGCTATGGACTAGAAGATGAAATGTCCACACTCAACAAGCCAAGGTTTGTATCTGTGAGACAATTATAAAATAACACTTGAAATAGCATTACAATCAAAAGATTTTGGGTTATAATTGAACATTAGGACAACACTACTATGGATACATATTTTTATCTTCCAACTGACTCTATGATTGCACTTTGGTTGTTTTTTATGTTGTGATTGTTTTTTGTTGATCTTTTTGTCTTGAAATGGATGACGGCTGATATAAGAACAATTTGTCAGTTCATTTTAGGTATGCAATGAATTTCACTCAAACAGGTGCTATGTGTGCCGTCTTGAAATTACACCGAGGTATGATCAAGACCTCAAGTTGACTTCAAGATGAAGAATGACAATAAGAGCATTGATCTATTGCTTGGTTCTACCATGTTTTTGTAGAGACTTTGCCTTATAAGCATTGTATACTATATGTTATGTACACTGATGTATGGACCCGGTGTCCTGCTGTATTAAAACTTTCGACACATGATATGTCTCACCCGCCCCTTGCATCGCCTTAATTTGCACATTGATCTACTGCAGCAGGAATAAAAATAAAATATAATCTTTAACTGTATTTACAATTTCCTTGGAAAAAAATGATGTGATCACTCATGCATGACTAAGGAGCCAGGGCCACCATCTGGGCGTGGAATCGGTGTGTACACTCCAAAATGCAACTGCATATCAAATATCAAGTGCCTAGGACTGCTGTTATAGGCTGTACAAACTGCTTGCTAAAAACTTAAATTGATTGCTCATGTGTGACTAAGGGGCCAGGGCCACCATCTGGGTGTGGAATCAGTATGTACTCCTCATGACGCAACTTCATGTCAAATATCAAGTGCCTAGGACTACTGGTATAGGCTGTACAAACTGCTTGCTAAAAACTTAAAGTGATCGTTCATGTGTGACTAAGGGGCCAGGGCCACCATCTTGGCGTGGAATCGGTATGTACCCCCCAAGACGCAACTGCATATCAAATATCAAGTGCCTAGAACTACCTGTATAGGCTGTACAAACTGCTTGCTAAAAACTTTAAGTGATTGTTCATGCGTGACTAAGGGCCACCATCCGGGCATGGAATCGGTATGTACTCCCCAAGACGCAACTCCATGTCAAATATCAAGTGCCTAGGACTACTGGTATAGGCTGTACAAACTGCTTGCTAAAAACTTAAAGTGATCATTCTGAGGACTAAGGGGCCAGGGCCACCATCCGGCCTTTAATTGGCATGTACCCCCAAGATGCAACTGCATGTCAAATATCAAGTGCCTAGGACAACTGGTATAGGCTGTGCAAACTGCTTCCTAAAAACTTAAAGTGATCGTTCAGGTGTGACTAAGGGGCAAAGGCCACCATCCAGGTGTGGAATAGGTATGTACTCCCCAAGGTGCAACTGCATATCAAATATCAAGTGCCTACGACTACTGGTATAGGCTGTGCAAACTGCTTGCTAAAAACTTAAAGTGATCGCTCATGTGTGACTAATGGGCCAGGGCCACCATCCGGGCATGGAATCGGTATGTACTCCCTACGACGCAACTGCATGTCAAATATCAAGTGCCTGGGACTACTGGTATAGGCTGTACAAACTGCTTGCTAAAAACTTAAAGTGATCGTTCATGCATGACTAAAGGGCCAGCGCCACCATCCGGGCGTGGAATCCTTATGTACTCCCCAAGACGCAACTGCATATCAAATATCAAATGCCTAGGACTACTGGTATAGGCTGTACAAACTGCTTCATTCATGCATGACTAAGGGGACAGGGCCATAATCTAAGTAGGGATTTAAGTTGTACCCATAATAATGCAACTGCACATCAAATACTATGGACCTACAACTAACATAAGCTTGTAAATTCACAATAGTTTGCAATTTTTGATGCCACCACCGCCACCGCCAGAAACGCTATCCCTAAGTCTCGCTTCGGCGACTTTTTTGTCGCGTGCGAGACAATAAAATAGTAATGTTGCATAACATGATACCCGGCCATGTTTCAAAAAATTTCAGAGTTTCAAGGGCCATAACTCCAAAACCCCTTGAACCTCTGAACCTGAAAAATACTATACCAAATAATCAAAGAAAGTGATTCCTTTAGTTTTCCATCACATTTAAGAAAAATACATTAAAAGCTACTTAAAACATTTTTCAAATATCAAGCAGTATTTGCATGATAAACCGAAAAGCTTCAAATAAGGATAACAGTATAATGGGAAAAACACATGACTGCATGGGATGAAAAGGGTGAAATATACATTGATTTGCATATTTGATTTTCACAGCAAGGCATATTTCTAAAAGGGAAAATATAGGTATAGAAGGGATGCAGTAGCTTTTATGGTATTTTCAAGGTGACTAAGGGCCACCATCCGGGCATGGAATCGGTATGTACTCCCCAAGACGCAACTCCATGTCAAATATCAAGTGCCTAGGACTACTGGTATAGGCTGTACAAACTGCTTGCTAAAAACTTAAAGTGATCATTCTGCGTGACTAAGGGGCCAGGGCCACCATCCGGCCTTTAATTGGTATGTACCCCCCCAAGATGCAACTGCATGTCAAATATCAAGTGCCTAGGACAACTGGTATAGGCTGTGCAAACTGCTTCCTAAAAACTTAAAGTGATCGTTCAGGTGTGACTAAGGGGCCAAGGCCACCATCCAGGTGTGGAATCGGTATGTACTCCCCAAGGTGCAACTGCATATCAAATATCAAGTGCCTAGGACTACTGGTATAGGCTGTGCAAACTGCTTGCTAAAAACTTAAAGTGATCGCTCATGTGTGACTAATGGGCCAGGGCCACCATCTGGGCATGGAATCGGTATGTACTCCCCACGACAAAACTGCATGTCAAATATCAAGTGCCTGGGACTACTGGTATAGGCTGTACAAACTGCTTGCTTAAAACTTTAAGTGATCGTTCATGCATGACTAAGGGGACAGGGCCATAATCTAAGTAGGGATTTAAGTTGTACCCATAATAATGCAACTGCACATCAAATACTATGGACCTACAACTAACATAAGCTTGTTAATTCACAATAGTTTGCAATTTTTGACGCCACCACCGCCACCGCCAGAAACACTATCCCTAAGTCTCGCTTCCGCGACTTTTTTGTCGCGGGCGACAATAAAATAGTAATGTTGCATGACATGATACCCGGCCATGTTTCAAAAAATTTCAGAGTTTCAAGGGCCATAACTCCACAACCCCTTGAACCTCTGAACCTGAAATCAAACTTGAGTTTTGTGGTAAACAGCTTTATTTCGTTCACAATTTAACAGTCGGAAACCTTTGTGGGATGGACCGACACATGACTGAGGGTATCAAATAATATCTCACCACTATAACCTAACATTCGGTCAAAGCAATTTCTTAGAAGGGTTTGTTCTTGACATTTGCATCAACAAGGATTACATAACTTCAAATTACTGTTACCATTTACTGAGAGTCAGTTAATGTATTTGCACTTTTTAATAGTAGCAGTTAAGGACACCTACAAAATTCAAAATCACTGTTATAGGGCTTAGCCCTAAGCAGTTTTAGAAAAATTTCATAGTTTCAAATTGCAGATGGTATTTTCCTATGACAGTTAAGAAATTTTTTTTAATTTCAAAGTGTGGTAAACTTTTAGAGGAAGTCTTTTGTTATTTTTAGAGTAGTTACTTAGATGTATCTCTTTTCTGCATTAAAAACAGGAAACAATAACTGACAAAAAACATTTACAAATACATAACATCTACTCATATTGCATACATATATAAAAGTTAAGAAATATATCTAAAACAAAAATATGATAAATATCTTACAGATTGGTGGTCCATTTACAATTTATACAAAAATTGTCTTATCTTCACTAATTATACTATAAATTACTTGAAGAATATATACTTGCTCAATAAAATCTTAGAAGTAAACAAAAAAAATGTAAACAAAATTTGACAGCACATTTAATTAATAAAACTTCAAATGATAAATCCTTAATCATTTAAAAATGAAATTATAACACAATTCAAATTAAATAATTGATTCTAACCTCGTTAAACATGGAAATTCCCATTCCTTATGATTGATGAAACTGACAAATAACTAAATATTATCTACAGACGGAAACGTCAGCGGTAATTACCGGGTATATCCAATAGTTACAACTAATACAATTTTTTACTTTCATTGGATTATGACAAATAATTACATACACACAAACAATGGGATTTTAAAATGGTTGAAAAATTACAATGTACCGATTTAAAAAAATCAATTCATTCAGATTGTTTAAATCACCGTGGGGTGGTTTATAAGGATAATGAACTGATAAAGAAGGAATCTAATCATTTAATCTGACATAAATAATGGCTTTGGCTGAATGTGCTTTCATCACTTTCAACTCTTTTGTCAACAAATACAGGTCTATATAATCTTTTCTGGCACCTCTTTTATCATCAATAATTGGTCTATCAGGCTAATTTAAGGGCTTCTTTTTCACCAATATTAGGTCTACCAGATCTATTCAAGGACCTCCTTTTACCTCCTTTTACCAATAACAGGTCTGTTAGACTAATTCAAGAAGTAAATAGATAATGAGCTGTAAGGGGATGGTTGAGCTATGATCTATTCTGAATAAGGGTAAACTTGCAATCATATCCTTACATGATGTCTTCTTATGAGGGTGATCAGAGGAATTTCATAGTGGGAGACCATGGAGATATATGAAAGTACACAGTATGTCAGTGTACAGGTCAGGTTGGAAACTAGAGGCTCAGAGACTGGGCCTGTATCGCTCACCTGGCAAAATGCTTCTACACAATGCATGACTAAAATGATGTTTTCTTACAAATGGGGTCAAATGTTTAGTTATGTTCTTCATTAGCACCTGTCTTTTTGTTTGGTCCTATTGAAATGAATAATTCTTGTAAAGGGCCATCTATACATTTAGTTAAATTTACTTGATTAGTTTTAGAGTTGATGATTATAAGGATGGTTATCTAATTCCTAGCTCTAATGTTAAACAATGTTCTGCACTGGAGGCCATCTTTTTTGTTGGATTCAAATGAAATGAGCAATTTTTGTAAAATACCTTCCATACATCCTTACTGAAAATATTGGTTGAATTTGCTTCAGTAGCTTCAGAGTAGATAGCAAATATATGCTTTTCCCATAGGGTCCCATGTTAATCTATGTTCTGCGCTGGAAGCCATGTTTTTTGGCGAAAAAAATTTCAGTAATCTAAGTATAGGACCTTCCATACATCATTCCTCTAAACTTTGATTCAATTTGTTTCAGTAGCCTCAGAGGAGTTAGTCAATATATGCTTTTTCCCATAGGGACCAATGTTAAACTATGCCCTACACTGGCGGCTATGTTTTTTCACGGATCGAAAACATTTCAGCAAACTAAGCAAAGGACTTCCATACATCATTCCTGTAAAGTTTGGTTAAATTTGCTTCAGTAGCTTCAGAGGAGATAGCAAATACAATGTATATGCTTTTCCCATAGTGTCCCATGTTAAACTATGTTCTGCGCTGACGGCCATGTTTTTTGGCAGATCAGAAAAATTTCGGCAATCTAAGTAAAGGACCTTCCATACATCATTCCTGTAAAGTTTGGTTCAATTTGCTTCAGTAACTTCAGAGGAGATAGCAAATATATGCTTTTCCCATAGGGTCCCATGTTAAACTATGTTCTGCGCTGGCGGCCATGTTTTTTGGCGGATCGGAAAAATTTCGGTAATCTAAGTAAAGGCCTTCCATACATCATTCCTATTAAGTTTGGTTCAGTTTTGTTCAGTTATTTCAGAAGAGATAGCCAAAATGTGCATTTTCCCATTGGGTCCCATGTTAAACTTAACTGTTGAGTTTTGCTAAAGTTCGGCCCTGGCAGCCATGTTTTTTGGCGGATCAGAAAAATTTCGACAATCTTTGTGAAGGACCTACCATACATCATTCCTGTAAAGTTTGATTAAAATTGGTCCAGTGATTTCAGAGGAGATAGTAAAAATGTGAAAAATTTACGGACGACGACGGACGATGGACGCCAAGTGATGGCAAAAGATCAAATGGCCTTTGGACAGGTGAGCTAACTATAGCAGGGATGATTTTGCCTACCATGCCAAGTAAAGGAAATAATCAACTAGAAGAATCAGAATGGACAAATCTTGAAGATCAATCCGTTGAAATCTGCAACATAGCAGAATAAAATTGTCCCTGCTATTAAAGCAAACTTTGCTATGTGATTTGCCAGGATGTCAGAAAACTTCTTGAATAAGACACTGTACTATATCATTGATGATTTTGTTAAAGAGAATGTGGGAGCTTTCAAACTAACTGTTTATTACTAAGACAGTTCATTTATGGCATTAAAATCAATGTCACATCGTTCTGTCCATGGTATTCTAAATATTTAGATTTTATCTGCACTGAAGAGACATAAGTTGTCGAAATGGCAATTTGCAAAAGCTTAATTTTCAGTAACTTCTGTACTTAGTTATTGCTGTGTTTATTGCACATTTATTGCACTTAAGATGCTTTGAATAATAATGAGAATGGGAACATAAAATAGTAGAGCACAACTTAATTGTTTTTTTTGTCAATTAACATCTGGTAAACAATTGTCACTTGGCTAATGTGATGATACACTTCAAATGTAGGTAATCATTTGCTGCAACTGGAGATATCTTACCATAAAGGTCATTTATTGCAACACAGTAAGCATGCAGTCACAGCTCCTCTCAAATGGTAAGGAGGCATTGTTCAAACTTTGTAACACATAAGAGCTCCTGTCTAAACAGTCCTATATAGAAGACCTTGAAAAATAAATTATTTTAGGATCTATTTATTACCTGTAATATTTCCGCCATGCTAACTGTATTGTAAGGGCTGCTATTTGTTTCTGGAATTCCTCTGCGCCAGCCTGAGTCTGTAATTGATGTATTGACTGCTTGGCTACAGTCAATATTCCAAACTGTCTCATCTTGTATCTGAAATCAAACAAAAAACTATTGTAGCATTCAGTCAGTCTTGTAACCATGGCAACAGTATCAAGGTAAAAATATGGTAACCACAGTACACACTTGTTTATATGAAGCTGACTGATTTTTAGGAGAATGAATTTGGTGAGAGTTTATTTTTCACAGTGCAGTTAATTAAATTTTGCGCATTTCCAGAAATAGTCCTCCTCCCCCCACACCCTTATGAAATTTTTCTTTTTGATTAATGTCTTCCATGGGGGGGGTATTTCTGGAAAAGCCAATTTTGAAAAAAAGCAAAAACAAATATGTTTAAGCGTTAATACTAGTTGAGGACAACAAAATGGACCGATTGATTTTAGGACAGAGTTTTCAACAAGGAAGATAATCATAAACTTTTTTTTCAAAGTTTAAGATTTCAATTTATATTGTGGAAATATACTTTCAACTGCAAATAAACTGATCAAATAAGCATTTGTTCCATGATTCAAAACCAACAATTCTTTCAAACTCCAAAAACAATATTGCTATGCGTGTAGTTATGTCTCCCGCTGCTGCTGTAAAGTCGATAAAGTCCCATTTCTCATGTAAAATTTTGCGAATCAAACTGGTGGCAGGATATGATCAACTGCATTAGGTAGCAAATAGTCAAGCAAAATTTCAGCAAAATCCCTTAACTGGATTATGACGAGATATGTCCACAAAGTCTTCCTATGTTGTAGTATGCATTAAGTCGATAAAGTCCCATAACTCCAGTAAAATTTGTCGAATCAAAATGGTGATGCGATATCATCTAGTTCATATGGTGACTAACAATCCTGTAAAATTTGAATGAATTTGGACTAACAGTTTTTGAGGAGTTGCATCCACAAGATTTGCCATAGTATAACAATGTGGAAATAATCAAAGTCCCATAACTCCCACAAAATTTGACAAAATTTGACAAATCAAAATGGGGGTATTAATAATGACTAACAATCCTGTAAAATTTGAATAAATTCTGAGTAGCAGTTTCTGAGGAGTTGCGTCCACAAGATTTGCCATTGTATAACAATGTGGAAATAATCAAAGTCCCATAACTCTCACAAAATTTGACGAATCAAAGTTGTGATGCGATATGATCTAGTACTAATGGTGACTAACAATCCTGTAAAATTTGAATGAATTCTGACCAGAGGTTTCTGAGGATTTTGGGTTCAGTGGTCAAAGGAGTTCAGGAATGCCCCTTGAAACTTTGAAATTTTGCGAATTTTACCATGTCCCTCTGTAAACGTAGTGGCGCGGGACAAATATCTAAAAAAACATTTACAGCATTCCTCAGAATCTTGACACTCCTATATAACTATACAAACAAACAAACATTTAGGGCAAAACAATGAAATAATGAGGCTTGTTTAGGGTATATTGGGATACCGGATATTTACCACTTTTGTTAATGGGATATTGGATATTTGAGAAAAAAGTATGGGATATGGGATATTTTGACTATGAAAAACAGGATATTCCAAAAATTAATGGGATATCTTTAATTTTCAAAGGGATATTTTCGTCCAGACTTACTGGAATATGGGATATTAGGACCCCCTAAACAAGCCTAAATAATAATAATCCCTTTGTGTTGATCCTGCACTGGGTTTCACTCCAAAAAGAAAAGTATGTATTTATAGAGCAACAACACATTCTTTGTCAAAATTATTGATTTGAATAGGAGCCAAGCAACATATTATTCATTATAATGTTATACAACACACAGTTAAATTTGAAATGGAGATTATTTAACTCGATCTAATAGCATTATGGTCAAGAATTATGTGCAAATGCAATACACCTAATTTCATTAAGAAGGTCTCAAACAGGGTCAATCTTTTATCAACTTTACTGAAAGGACTTCTTAAGTTAGCAATTTGTGGTTTCAGTTTTGTCATTTTCTCAATATATTGAACATTATACAATTACGGTCCTCGGAAGAGAGGAATATCCCAAATTATCAACTGCACAAAGGTTATTCCCTGAGGGCTTTATCCCAAGGGAAAAAACCTCAGTGCAGTTGACATGGGACTAGGATGCTCCTGCCAAATAGTTATCAGCAAAGCTTCAGACCAATTATCAAATCATTTCTAGATAAAGAAGCTGAGAAATCCTTGACAACATAATGCTATAATGAAAAAAATCAAAGTTACCAGCAAACAGGCAGAAGATGAGTGAACTTGAAAGGGGAGAAACGATACAGCTCATCATACCAAAGCTTCAGACCAAATATCAAATCATTCTGCATATACAAGCTGAGAAATCCTTGACAAAAATTTCATACTTACATACGTACAGACAGACAAGGGTAAATTTAATGCCCTCGTCACCTAGCAGTTAGGACATATTAAGGACAAACAGGAAGTAGATGAGTGGAAAACTTGAAAAGGGGAGACACGATACCCTATAACACCAAACCTTTCTACATAAACAAGCTGAGAAATCCTTGATGAAAATTTTCAACATATTGCTATAATGAAAAAAATCAAAGTTATCAGCAAACAGGCAGGAGATCAGTGAACTTTAGAGGGGAGACACGATACAGCTCATCATACCAAAGCTTCAGACTAAATATCAAATCATTACTACATACACAAGCTGAGAAATCTAAGAAAAAAAATTTCAATATAAGGCTATAATGGAAAAAATTAAAGTTATCTCAAACAGGAAGTAGATGCCCGACTGTCTTGAAAAGTGGAGACACAATACAACCCATCATACAAAAGCTTCAGACCAAATATCAAATCATTACTGCATACACATGCTAAGAAATTCTAGACAAAAATTTTCCGACATACATAGGGACAGACAGACAAGGGTAAAACTTAATGCCCCCTGTCTCCTTACCTCGAGGCATAAAAAAGAAAATGGGACACAGGTACCCTGCCAAAAGGCTTTAATGGAAAAATCAAGATTTATCAGCGAAAAGGAAATAGACAAGTTACAGACTTAAAGTGGGAAACAGTACAACTCATCATACCAAAGCTTCAGACCAAATATCAAATCTTTACTACATACAGAAGCTGAGAAATCTTTGACAAAAATTTTGGATGTACATACATACAAACAAACGTACAGACAAGGGTAAAACTTTATGCCCTTGTTGCATTATGGCGGGAGGCATAAAAACTTTCTTTTCAACATAGAAAACTTCACATATTCTTAAATAGGAAATTAATACTGTGTAGACATCTTAATATACTCACTGATCCGTCATCGTTAGTTAATATATATAATTCCTTCAATATAACAAACACTTATGTTCATCAAATCTATGTATCACTCATCAACAAATTATAAACTTAAAACACTCCATCCTTTGGTTTCATGGCAAAATTTATCTACATCATCACTATTTCAACATGTTTAACAAATATCATATTCATGACATATACAAGTAATAATGAAGGAAAAATAAATAAGAATGCAATCAAAATAAAATTCTCGTTGAGTATACACTTTCATTCTATTTTCAAAGGATTTAAATTGTCAATTTCAGTCTAGAAACAGAGATCAAAATGACATTATCTATCCCTGATGTTGTGTTCAAATATTACCGAATTCTGCCGAAATAATCTTACATTGTATTTAAAACAAATTATAAGTGTGTTTATATTAAAAGTTTCTTTTTTAATGCCAATTTACCGATCAAAAATTTTCGTTGAACAAAAGCATGATTGTAATCTTTCAACAGGTATTTTTTCAACTTGGGGAAAAAAATATGATTAAATATTTTTCTTATGACAAATGGATTTAATGTAAAAATTAGCATATGTAGGAAAAACATGGGTCAGATTACTGTCACTTGATAAAATATTTGTGCAGACTATATAGATATATATTCATACATAATAATATTCATATAAGGCCACCTCAACATATGCAATAGATTATCATAAAAAAATCACCAAAAATATTGGACAATTTTGATGATTTTATATATTTTTTTATTATCACCTAGCCCAACAGAGTTGAGGAGGGGATATAGCATCTCGCCTGTCCATCCATCCATCCATCCTTTTGTCCCACCTCAGGTCAAAGTTTGTGTTAAGGTTCATATCTGAGAAACTACATGTGGCATATCAATCTCTGATCA
>MJUU01019732.1:106521-121776 GCA_002080025.1 Modiolus philippinarum
GTCCCACCTCAGGTCAAAGTTTGTGTTAAGGTTCATATCTGAGAAACTACATGTGGCATATCAATCTCTGATCAGTGGATGCATCTTGGTGAGTGATGGCTGCTTCAGATGATAATTGGTTGATTGATTGATTAGTTAGAGTTTAACGTCCAATGAGCAATATTTCAGCTATATCAGGACGAGAACAAGTTAATCAATTCAAAAAACTGAAAGTATCAGAAGAAAGAAATAAAGGTGGAAGGGACAACCTGGGCAACGACTTTTGACTGCCACTGGAAAATTGGAGAAATGGGTAGGGGCAGGAAATTTAGCCTTCCATACGACACCCAGTGCGTCTGCTCTCTTTAGAGAAATATAGAAGGGGTCTTTATACTGCATGGAGCGTGGCGTTTCTCGACACAGTTTGGCTACAATGGTTCGCGGTCAGGCTTTCCGTATTATGACCTGACTACCCCGCATAGACAGGGCATTCCCCTATCCACCACCTGGGGACGCGCCCGGCAGCTCTGTAGCCGAAGCCCCTGAAAACAGATTCAGGTGCCGGGGTCACTCTGACCTACATTTTATGCTTCAATGACTCCGGTTAAAGTTTGCATCAAGGTTTTGTTAGTTATTTTTGCTTAAGGTGTCTGTAGGGTATTGCTATTGATACTGGGGATCCAATTTTCGTGGTTCCCTGAAACAACAAAATTAACTTCCAAATGATATGCATTTTCCCCTTAATGGGCAGAATTCGAAACCACGAATTTAAGAACCCACAAAATAGTGATATTTATGAAAACCACAAAAATTGATGTCCAGGAATAAAAGTATTTCCACAGCATATCATGAGATAACTTCAAAAATCTATTACAGATTTTGTTTATACTTTGCTTGTGTTATCAACTCATTTATTTTTCTCCAGTGATATCTTAGAAATTCTTTTTTCAAATTTTCTCCCTTGTCTGTAAAACCAGCAACAGATTTAAACTGTTGAGAACACCTGTTTTAGTTCAACTTTTTGTAATGAAAATGTTGTAAAAGAGATAAGGAATAAAAAAATCCAATACTTTGGTACTTTATTTACCTTTTAAATAAATATTATGTAAAATTTCTAAATGTATGAAACTTAAATGAAAAAGTACTAGACAAAAATGGTGGAATAATACCACAGAGGCTATTTATTTTTTTTTAATAAAAAAAACATAACTTATAAAAATAGTAATGGTGCATTACATGATACCCCGCCATGTTTCAAAAAACTTCAAAGTCAAAAGGGGCATAACTCCATAACCCTATGTACCTCTGAACCCAAAATTACACTTTGCCTGTGTTTTGTGGTAAACAAGGTACATACCAAGTTTGAAGACAGTATTCATTTCATTCAAGTTATCAAACCCTATCATTCGCAAAATTTCAAAGTTTCAATGGGAATAACTCCAAAATCCCTTGGACCTCTGAACCCAAAATTAAAAATGGTCAGAGTTTTGTAGTATAATTTGCAATCCAGGTTTGAAGAAAGAATGTTATTTCATTCGCAATTTATCGGTCAGAAACCCTAAAATTTCAAAATTTCAAAGTTTCAAGGGGCATAACACCACACACCTTTGACCTCTGAACTCAAAATCAAACTTGGTCTGTGTTTTGTGATTAATAACTTTCTTACCAAAATTGAAGACGATATATTATTTAGTTTATAAGTTAACAGTTGGAAACCCTAAAATTTGCAAAATTTCAACATTTCAGTGGGCATAACTACCGAACCCCTTGGACCTCTGAACCCAAAATTGAACTTTGTCTGTGTTTTGTAGTAAACAACTTATATACATGTACCAAGTTTGAAGACAGTATGTTATTTGTTCACAATTTATCAGTCGGAAACCCTAAAATTCGCAAAATTTCAAAGTTTCAAGGGACATTCCTGAACTCCTTTGACCACTGAACCCAAAATCGAACTTGGTCTGAGTTTTGTGATAAACAACTTATATACTTAGTTTGAAAACCTGATGTTTTTTCATTCACAAGTAATTAGTCGGAAGACACAAATACATGCCAAATATCACTTAACATGATCACTCCTGCATCACATAGGGGTTGGGCCAATAATTAAGTGTTCAGACTTGAGTTGTACCAATATTGCACGATACACACTGACATCAAATATTATGGACGTAATAAAAACATAATCCTCATAATTCCCCTGATTTTTCACTATTGACTTGGCAGCCACAAACTATAGGATGACATGCCCCCAGTGCAAGGTATTTTGTCTGTAATGATACATATGATGCCACAGCTAAACACATATCTTACTAAAGGATATGGAGTAAATGAACATGAGACCATAACACATGTGTAAACTTTAACAGCAATAAATTTTAATGAGCTGTATGGCCAGTTCGGAAATAAATTCCTCATCAGCAGCACTAGAATCAAAACAGAGGTAATCCACAATGTCAAAAAATATTTAAAATGCATAAAACCAAATGAAATCCAAATCATCAGTAATATCAAATATAGCTAAGGACAAAACCACGATGGAAGGAGTAAAACCTTAGATTTTAGAATTTACATACATTTAGATAATAGTTTAATACGAATAAAGTGTACAAATGAGATATAATCTCATGTACAGGTACACCATATCTAAGAAAAATAAAGAGCATACAACTCAAAATGGGGAATTGTTTTACCAACTCCACACTACATTAAAAGACAATGTTTTTATTCCTAAGGACTGGCAAACGAACAAACAGACAAGGGTAAAACAATATGACCCCCAACTTTTCCTTGCAGGGCAGAATAAAATGCTATCCTTGTCTTGCTTCTGTGACTATTAATCCCAAGCTAGGCAGAAACTGTTACTCAGAATATTTCAGCTATACATGCAGAATTTGTACAGATAGATAAAAGAGCTTGCCATGGATCTGTAACCATAGAATTTGAAAATTTGACAGAAATAAAGGAATACAAATGAGCAACAAACATCCTTAATTTTAAATGTAATGAAAACTAAATTCACTATGCCAGAAACTCGGGAAGATTCACATTATACAATCTCCTTAAATCTGGAATATAAATTGCCAGAATTTTATTTGCCTACAAAAATAAGAATTGCCCAACACCTATCTTTTCAATGCACTGATCCAATCTTAAATATCTGCTCCTACTTAATGAAATATATCTTGTAGCGATGTGGCGTTGTTCATCATTTAGAAGGTGAATTCCGCCCAAACCGGTGCTAGGGGCCGTCTTGAATTAAAGGTAGGAATGTTTGCTCTTTGTTGAAGGCCTCATGGTGACATCAAGATCAAGAACAACAATAAAAGCGTGGTCCTGTTTTAACGTAGAACACTTAATTCTACTCAGGACCACATTACAGATTTATTTCTTGTCTGATGAACTTTGTCAATTATAAGACAAAGAAATACTGTTTAACAAATATCGATAAATTTTTCACTGTTGTTTTAATAAAATAGTGCAAAATGAAATGACAGCATATAATTGGACTGGGGTACATTTAGACAAGTGTAGGCACAGTACTGTCCAAAACCTAGCAATGCAGCACTTAATTGACAAAGGACAGACAGAAGATCTTAGATGCAAAAGCACATATACTAAAGCATTATGTTTGAGCCACTAAATTGGACACAAACCCAAGATAATTTCTATAGTCCAAGAACCTTTTGGGCGACAAAGCATTAGCATGGTTAGGAAAGAACTATACAATTTTTTTCACTGTGGAAAATATGTTTAGATTTTAAACACAACAAATTTTAATAGGACCCTGACATCTCACTTGACAAATAGAGGTGATTGTGACAAAGCCACAAAAAGATACATCTACAACCTTTTTTTCCAAAAATAAGAGAATATCAAGTTATCTCCCCTTCATGTAGCAGGACAATCATTATATTCCAACTAATAAACCTGCATGCCCACTACTATTTGCAGTAAAGGGTACATGCATCCTTTGAATTTAAATTTGGGAATACATGGTGTTTTTTAGGGTACATACACATACCAGTATCTTAACTTTGATATTTAAATGGCTTCACAGGGAGCCAATATATTTGCATGACATTTACCATCTACTCTTTTCCTTTCACTTTTGATATGAATAATACGTTTCGACCTAAAAACCCTAATATTCAATGATCAATTTATTCAAATGTATATGCATGCATGTTTTGTTTTGTGAAATAGTACATGCATGTTTTGTAATGTGCGTGAATTATGTACTGCAGCATGTAAATGACATGCTGTACACCAGCATATCTTGTCCTGATTTTGTATAATTTGTATCAAAATCCTTCTTGTGGTTTAAGGGGTATTGCATTTGTGAGGTAATCTTTGCAGAAGTCAACATCAAGTGTGGACCCAAATTGATGTCTCGTCCGTCCCCTCATGGTCGCAAAATTGATGTGAATTCTCAAACTGACTAAATCAGAAAACTAAACATATTCCCTAGACTGTGAAATTAGGGTAAGTGACAAAAGCAATAGAGCAGACTGTCATGAAGCACCAAAAACAAAAATATCAGTGACCACTGATAGATACTGACAAACCAAACATGTTCATTAGACCGTGAAAATGAGGTCAAGGGCTAAAGCCAAACAGCGAGCTGTCATGTTCCATTTAAGACAAACTCAAATACCAAATATTACAGAATAGTGCTTTATATTCGCGGTACAAAATTTTCTCGGTTTTCAGTGATACGTTTATTCGCGGGGATATATATTCGCGGATTTTTAGTAAAAGTCATTATGTTCATTTATATTATGGCTTCCAATGAAATATTCGTGCTTATTAATTTTTGCGCTTATTGTTTTAACACGAATAGCGCGAAAATAAATACCCCACGAAATATAACAACCAAACAGTATTGACCTTTCATTAATAGATACTTGGAAACTTAACATGCTCACTAGACTGTAAAATTGAGGTCAAGGACATAAGCAATATGACAGACTGTCATGTACTACCTGAGACCAATCTCCATACCATATATCATTGACCTACCACTTATAGTTACTGAGAAACTAAAGTAAGCACATAAACTCAACATGTTCATTGGACCGTGAAATTGAGGTCACAGACAAAAGCCATATAGCAGACTGTCATGTACTACCCATGACCAACCTTTATACCAAATATCATTGACCTACCTCTTATAGATACTGAGAAAATGACCTAATCACTAAAACTTAACATGCTCACTAGACCATGAAATTGAGGTGAAGGACTAAAGCCATATGACAGACTGTCATGTACTATCTAAGACCAACCTACATACCAAATATCATTGACCTACCACTATAGTTACTGAGAAACTAAACTAAGCACAAAAACTTCACAAGTTCATTGAACCGTGAAATTGAGGTCACAGACAAAAGCCATATGTACTACTCAAGACCAACTTATATACCAAATATCATTGACCTACCACTTATAGTTACTGAGAAAATGACCTATTCACAAAAACTTAACATGCTCACTAGACCGTTAAATTGATGTCAAGGACAAAAGCCATATGACAGACTCTCATGCACTACCTAAGACAACCTACATACCAAATATCATTGACCTACCACTTATAGTTAACTAAGCATAAAAAATTAACATGTTCATTGGACCGTGAAATTGAGGTCACAGACAAAAACCATATAGCAGACTGTCATGTACTACTCAAGACCAACATATATATCAAATATCATTGACCTACCATTTATAGTTACTGACAAAATGACCTAATCACAAAAACTTAACATGAAAGTTTATGCTTTGTCCTTTGTACGCATATGTCTCGCTTTCCGCACCTTTCGTCCCCTTCATGATGTCAAAAAAGAACTATATAACTTATACAAAATTCTGGACCTACATGACTTGAGCTGTTGTCGACTTTTCTGCATGTGTCTGTATAGACCAATTTGTCTAAAGGTCTTTGATGGTTAATAAAAAATCCTTAAATACTTGTATATGTTTGCTTATCTTTAAACAAACATATTTTACATGCAAATGTCTTGTTTTTTTCGGTCAACTCAAACTACAATGGCATAAGTTCATTATGAAACAAGAAAAGAACTCCTTAGTCCCCCGCCGCTCATGCAATATACTAGTATACTGTATATGAAATTGCAATATTCGGGGCAGTTCCGAAATTAAATATGTGAGGATACAAAAAGGATCAACCACGGCAGATGTTCCAACTTGACCAAGGTATTAGTGGTATTAACATTTGGTATAAATTTCATGAAAATCTGTCAATATTTGTTGCCATAAGAGCGCTTACAAGATCAATTTTTGGATAAAACTGTGTTGTTATTTTGGTCAAAGTCAAATAACTCCGTCAAAAAGTCTTGATCGAAACTGATCTTCCACCTCGACCAAGGTATTAGTAGTCTAAACATTTGGTATAAATTTCATGAAAATCCCTTCAAATTTGTAAACATGAAAGCGCTTACAAGGTAAATTTTTGGATAAAACAGAGTCATTATTAGCTACAAAGTCCCATAACTCTGTCAAAAAGTATCGTCCAAGGCTGATTTTCGAACTTGACCAAGGAATTAGTGGTATTAACATTTGATATAAATTTTTGAGAATCCCTCAAAATTTGTAGGCATGAGAGTGCTTACAAGGTCAATTTTTGGCTAAATCAATGTTGTTATTTTGGTCAAAAAACAAAAACTCTGTCAAAAAGTCTCCACCGAAACTCATCTTCAAACTCACCAAGGTATTAGTGGTATAAACATTAGGTATAAATTTCATGAAAATCAGTTAAAATTTGTAGGCATGAGCATGCTTACAAGGTCAATTTTTGGACAAAACAGAGTCATTATTTTTTGTCAAAGTCACATAACTCCGTCAAGAAGTATCAACCAAGGCTGATTATCGAACCTGACCAAGGTTTTAGTAGTATAAACATTTTGTTTAAACTTCATGAGAATCCGTCAAAATTTGTAGCCATGAGAGCGCTTACAAGGTCAATTTTTGGCTAAAACATTGTCATTATTCTGGTCAAAGTCCCATAACTCCGTCAAAAAGTATCAACAAAGGCGGATTTTCCAACTTGACCAAGGTATTAATAGTATAAACATTTGGTATAAATTTCATGAAAATCCGTCAAAATTTGTAGCCATGAGAGCGCGTACAAGGTCAATTTTTGGCTAAAACGGTGTCATTATTTTGGTCAAAGTCCCATAACTCCGTCAAAAAGTATCGACCAAGGCTGATTTTTATAAGTGGAATAATATTTGGTAAAATATTCTGATCTCACCCTTGGCTTTTTATTGGGTCCATGTTGTTCATCTTTGTGTGTGTCTTCATTTTTCTTTTCTATGCCGTACTCGTGTTGCGTCTCTGTTTCTTTTTTGTTTGCCATTGTTGCCATTGTCCTTGTATTATTCATTTTGGACTGACGGTTCGGTTCTCACTTAATTTCATGAAAATCCATCAAAATTTGTAAGCTGAGAGCTTTTACAAGGTCAATTTTTGGATAAAACAGTCATGATTTCTGTCAAAGTCCCATAACTCCGTCAACAAGTAACGACCAAGGCTGACTTTCGAACTTGACAAAGGTATTAGTGATATAAACATTTGGTATAAATTTCATGAAAATCCATTATAATTTGTAGGCATGAGAGCACTTACAAGAAAGTAGGACGGGCAGATGGACGGACGGACGCCAGCATTTCTATGTCCCAGCTCAACGTTGCGGCAGGGGACAATAAATAACCACTTATTTCCACTTTAAAGTAAGTTTTCCAGTACCAGTGAAACAGAGATTAAGCTTACAGAATCTGAAACTTTATATTTACTTACTTTTTCCATGCTTTTTGTATTTTAAATGCAGCTTTCTGTTTCAGACGAAAATTTTTCTGTCGTTGTCTTTCAGCCGATTTGGCCACTTTAATTTCTTCATGTCCTCGTAACAACTTTTCTTTTTCTGACGTTTCTTTTTCTCTTTTCCTGTAATAATACTGCTGAGTTAGACGTGCTTGTTTTGACGACTGTAACAGTCCATGAATTGATGTACTGAGAGTCTGGAAAAAGTGGGGCATTTCTGGTACTTGTTTATAGTTTATATATATATTCACAGATAATCTCAGAGTTCAAAACTTATGTCCAATACATATAATATTAATCTCCAAGTTTTCAAATTTTTGTCAAATATATACAAACACAACTTAAGCAAATCCAAAATATACACTCTTTTAAAATAAAATTTAAGATTCTGCTATCTAAAATGATTTTCTTAGTGGTGAAAATCATACACAAAATTTTACATTAAAGATAAAGCTGTAATATCCAAAAGTTTCTAACAACAAATCCAGTGAACAATATCTGTATACATAGCGAAGTTTTCCGTTACATGTATATGTAAGGGGAGAGAACTGAACAATAGTACCACTGTGTAAAAACAATCCATACGTTGTTTACAATATATCATGCAAACTCATTACTAATAAATCTCACAAAAACTTTAATTTTCAAATTTCTAAACAACGATGTTTTTATATTCACTTAGTCCATTACATGTACCCATGCATGAAATTGATTTATAAAGAGACCACTATTTAACTATTTAAACTTTTATATTTAATTTCTATCATACAGTACTGTTAACATTTAACAATATAAACATGCAGAAAAAATAATTTCAATGCTACATGCAATCTTAATTTTATTTCCCATTCAAGAATTTTTCCTTTGGAGGTTGTGTGCATGAAAGGGGGATTCTGCGAAGCTTATTAAAAGTATTAAAAGTACATAACAAATATGAATATAACCACCTTGTTGATGTTCAGTGCCAATGAGAGAGGAAAATGACTTTATTAAATAAAGGCAAAGGTCTTTTCTAGGGCATTTGTGTGAGTGTACGGTGTGTGGATTTATGTGAATCTTAAAAAGTACATGACAAATATCCATATAGCCACCCTGGTGATGTTTACCGCTAGCCGTGGAAATGGATTTCAGTATAAGACTTTATTAAACACAAACTTTTCAACAAACATAAAAGAGGTGAAAACTTATTTGTTTAAATAGCAACCCATTCCTTTATCTGTTTTCTTAAGAGATTTTAAATCTTTACATGAAATAGTATACAACGAATTAAAATTTAATTCACACGAGTACTTGAATCAATTTGTATATGAATAGCTTTCTAAATAACAAATCACTTTCATATTAGACCATAAAGATTCTATCTTGGGTGATAATTGTATATCAAATACTCGATAGAATTCATTGAAATCAAGCCGTTATGGACATTTCCGTATACAATCTGGTACAAGTATGCCGGTATTGATTTGAGTGGCACTTTATTTTTTATTATAAATTGAAAAGCCACCTCAACTTATATTTAAAACTGTTTCTTATAAATCTATAAATCCAATTTGTTTTAAGCAAAAATTGAACTTTGACCGCTTGATCTGCAATGAAAGCTTTGAACAATTATGGTTGTCCATGATTTGAAGCTGAACAACTCTGAACAAGACTTACAGACCCTATTGAAAGAATCACGTTTAATGTCAGAGGAGAAGATCTTTGAATATGTTTCCCCATTTGGGTCCAATGTTAAACTAAGTTCCATGCTGGTGGCCATCTTTGATGAGATGTGGATTTGCCAGACATATTTTTGAAAGGGGACCACCCAAGAACTATTCTGGAAAAGTTTTTTTTCTAATTGGCTTTGCTGTATATAAGATTTTTTTAAAAAGAAAATATCAAGTGTAAAATTATGTCCCCGACTGGTGACCATCTTGGGGTGATGCGACATGCCAGGCACGTCTTTCCGACGAAGGACCATTGTGACAAAACTATGGTTATAATTAACCTAGTACAACAAAATGTACTTTCAGAGGAGAAGATTTTTTAATTTGTTTCCCATAGTGTCCAATGTTAAAACTATGATCCCTGCTGGTGATCTTTGAAAATGTTTCCCATAGGGTCCTCACTGGCGAAGGAAGTGCAGACTTCCTGAACACATATTTAAAGGGGACTACCAAAGGACTGTTCTAACTAAGTTTGGTTCTAATTGGCTCTACGGCTACAGAGGAGAAGATCTTTGAATGCTTTCCAATAATATCCAATGTTAAACTATGTTACCTGCTGTTTGCCATCTTAGATGCAGTTTGAACTTGCCCGACAAATTTTTCAAATGGGAGCAACTGAGGACCACTAGGGACTATTGTGATCAAAATTTGTTATAGTTGCCAAGTACTTTAAGAATAATAGGATCTTGCATCAGGTCAGATTAAAGATCGGGATATCTTTCACAAGTGTAAGAAATTTTGTGTGGAGCGTAGCGAGACGAGAGGAAAAGACGCAGAATTTCTTACACGAGTGAAAGATATCCCAATCTTTAATTTTGATCTTATGCAAGATCCCATTTCTTCCGTAAAAAGCGAAAAGAAACGTCTGGTAACCTTACTGTTTGAACAACGCTGTCACCATTTGAGTATTCTTTACATTGTGACGTCAGGTATTTTATGACGTTTAGTCATGGTTACGATTGTTGTATCACAAAAATCAACACATCTGGTTGGTCATTTACCAGTGTGAGATGAGGTCGCATGCATCGATCTCACATGGGTCATCTCCCACTGTAAATCACCATTTACGGAAGAAAAGAAGTTCTTTGAATAGCTGTTTTCAATAGGGTCCAATTTTAGAATTAGTTCAATGCTGACAGCCAACTTAGAATATGATACAGAATGTTAGACACATTTTTCAAAGTAAACCAACTAATTGTGACCAACTATGGCTAAAATTGGCCAAATACTTTCTGAGAAGATCTTTGAACATTAAGTTCCCCATATGGTCCAATATTGAACTAAGTTCCACGCTTGCAGCCATCTTGGATGAAGTGTAGACTTTCCAGACAAAATTTTTAAAAGGAGACCAACCAAGCACTATTGTGACAAAGTTTGGTTTCAATTGGCTTTGTGGCTTCAGAGGAGAAGGATTTTATAATGATCTCCCATAGGGTCCAATGTTAAGCTATCTAGAAATGGATGTGGTGCCAATTTGCCAGACAACTGGGCCAAGTGAGACTTTTGTGACCAAGTTTGGTCCTTGTTTCAAAAGAAATCATTAAAGAATTGGGTTTAATCTTGAAATAAGTTCCCTGCTGGCTGCCCTGAGCACTTGCCCGACATATTTCTTTCCAAGGGGACCATCCAAGACTATTGTGTCCAAGTCTGATTCCAATTGGACCAGTAGTTTCAGAGAAAATCTTTGAATGAAAAGTTTCAATAAACAAGACCCCAAGACCCCAAGTAAAAGCTCACACTGGCTATAGCAAAGTAAGCTAAAAAAAAAAGCAAAATAAATCCCTCTTACTATTGTCCTCATTCATTCAATTTGTTCTTTCAGCAACATTACAAAATCTAGAATGAAAACCTCAGTCGCCCAGTACTTGTTATAATTTCTATTTATCCCAGTAAGATTTTTCTATCTTACCAGTTTAGGACATATGCCCTGCAAATTGTTCTAAAGGATATTCAATATGTTATTAATGGCAATTACCTATAAGTTATAGAACATGTACAGTGAAGTGTTTGGAGCTGTTAATTTTCAAATCATTGTGTACTTGTATAATAAAACTGACTTAAAAATAATGATGGTGCAAAAAGGGAGGCAACTCGATCCAGTGATCTTCCTACTGTATAAATTGGAGCCAAATACAGGCACCTGTCCCAATGGCAAAAATAACTATATAATTTTTCCTAAATCATGTACAAAATTCCAAATTCAAAATGCTAGGTAAAAAATTATAAAAATTATCATCTTTTCTCACGTTTTTCTGTAAAGGATAACATTTCTTTTTACTTATTTGTTGGTTTAATCCAACTTGCGGAGCTTGGTTATATATGTTGAAATTGTTTTCCCTGTTCAAGTGATTTATCCCCTGATTTACATGTGACTGGGGCCCCTGTTGCAAATGACTAGATAATTCACTGAACTTCCATTTTGAAAACAAACGACATGAAGATGAATATCAAATCTTCCATCATGTATCATAAATTACACTGAAAATAGAGTAAAAAAAAGAACGAGAATCGATCTGACAATCCCAAGTCAGAATTCTATTGAAGATGATCATAAAATCCCATAGATTATACCAAGCACTGCATGATATGATCACAGCACATTGAACAAGGATATTTTAAGGAAGTGTTGACATAAATTTAGTATGATCACATTGATGCCTGGATACAGTAAAATGCCTGTTATTTTTAACCTCAATTGAATACTCCATATTTTGTTGTTTATCTCACCTATAATCTTGTTTTTGTGAAAATGATTCTACCATGCTAGCTTTAATTGTTCCCCTTCTCCATCTAGCTGCAGCCGTGGATTTATCGGCAGGCACAATTGAATTGCGTTTAGAAATCGGTGGAAATGCTGTTCCTCCACTTAAATGTTGAAGAGTTTGAATTTGTGTCACAGAATTTTTAAATTTAAACAAATTATTTCCTCTCGGATATATCTCTCCCATAATTCTTGTTTTATATGAATTTGACAGTTTTGATATATTAAATTTAGAAATATCCTATATCACTGCTCATTTTGTACTTTTCCCACACCAATATATTTTCTGGGATACAAAATCACAGAAAGTTATCCTATGTTGGGACATTTGTTATCCAAGACTGTCTATAGTTATGTTTATGCTTAAATTTGCATAAAAGTTATATTGTCGTTTGTTAATAATTAATCCAGTATCGTACAATATTGGAAAAAAAACATCAAAAAACAATTTACACAGTCATTAAATGATTCCACTCATGTATTTTCAATTTCCCTGATGAATTTCAATAATTTTTTTCCAATATTTCACAACATAAAAACATATAATTAATTTCTTTTTTAATTTATTCTTCACTCACAAATAATAACAAAAAAGTTAAAATCAATTAACATAGCTACTGGGTATAAAACATCCATAACACTCCACGTACAATTTAATATACATTCGATTATATTCCATAAATGTATATCAAATGTTTAAGGGATTATCATTATTGTTTTTCCTATCAACAATACACACAGAACAAGGCCGGGAGCTTTTTAACTATGTTAAAATTTGAATAAGGATTAACAGAAAAACTGTGAAAGATTTTACCATTTAAAAATGTCTGGTTGTATAAGAGGTACTGGTACTTAATTTTGTATAATAAATTGAAGGAATTAATGCAGCATTAAACAAAGTTAAAATAAATGGACAAAGGTTGGTTATATATCTACAACAATAAAACAGGAAATGTGGTCAATTTAACACCAAACAGAATGATACTGAAACTACCAATAATAAACAGAAACTAATTTAACATTATAGTACAAGTATAGGTTTTTTACTGAATTTACAAATGAGGATTTAAAAACTCGATATTTAATACTGAAGATTTCATGGATTTGTCAGTATTTGGAAATTAAACAGTGACAATAAAACATAGGTAAAGTTTGAAAGACTTCAATATTAAGTATGGAGAAACTAAAGTCTATAAATTGCATACAACCAAGCTAGGTTTTGTCAATCTGAAATATTTGATAATCAGAGGCATCTAAATTTCCTTTATGAGTTAGTTCCCTTATTTCAGAGCTTTTCTTTCTTTTACAAGTTGGTGCCCTTATTTCAGAGCATCTCTATTTCTTTTACAAGTGAGTGCCTTTATTTCAGAGCATCTCATTTTTTTTTACGAGTTAGTGCCCTTATTTCTGAGCATCTTAATTTCTTTTATGAGTTAGTGCCCTTATTTCAGAGCATCTCAATTTCTTTTAGGAGTTAGTGCCCTTATTTCTGAGCATCTCAATTTCTTTTAGGAGTTAGTGCCCTTATTTCAGAGCATCTCAATTTCTTTTAGGAGTTAGTGCCCTTATTTCAGAGCATCTCAATTTCTTTTAGGAGTTAGTGCCCTTATTTCTGAGCATCTTAATTTCTTTTATGAGTTAGTGCCCTTATTTCTGAGCATCTTAATTTCTTTTACGAGTTAGTGCCCTTATTTCAGAGCATCTCAATTTCTTTTAGGAGTTAGTGCCCTTATTTCAGAGCATCTCAATTTCTTTTAGGAGTTAGTGCCCTTATTTCAGAGCACCTCAATTTCTTTTAGGAGATAGAGCCCTTATTTCAGAGCATCTCAATTTCTTTTACAAGTGAGTGCCATTATTTCAGAGCATCTCAATTTCTTTTAGAAGTTAAAGACCTTATTTCAGAGCATCTCAATTTCTTTAGAGTTAGTGCCCTTATTTCTGACATGGCTGTCAGCCATGTTTGTTTTCAGAGAAGAACAAAATGAGCAGGTTCTGTTCATAACCTTACATAAATCATTCCGCAAACCCCATAAAATGATCAAATTTACAAGTGTTTCCTAAAGGGCCTAATGTAAACTATATTCTGTTGTGGTAGCGATTTCTCTATTGAGTCCGAAGGAAATGAGTAATTTGCTACAAGTTTCAGAAGAGGTAATAAAATTGTAGTTGCTTACAATCAAACTTTGATCAGGTAAACCAAACAATGCAGAATTATATCAAAATCTTTCAATGTTGAAACATTGAAGGTATACGTTACCAAATTATTTTAATAATTGTTGAAGTGTTTTATGTATTTGTGTAATTTTACCCTGCCCCTTCTTTCCCCTTTTATTTCATTTCCCTTCCCTTCATAATCAAAAACAGACCAAAAACCGTATACCCTCAACCCGGATTAAGGACATGGGTATAATAAGCTTAGAAACAAAGGAAAAACTTTTCTTATAAATTAATGAATCAATTAAGATATATATTTGTTGTTGTGGTGTATAGGTAATTTTCAGTTTTATTTTTAAATGACAATTTCACATTTAAAGAGTGTTAGTTATAAGGTGGTAAAAGATAGTCAAAATCACTCTTCAAAGTACATAAATTTGAAGATGGAACTCAACCATACTGTATTTCAGGATCTAAACGGTTAATTGTAGATTCCCTGTCACAAAAAGAATTTTCTGGCAACACATTAAGAGCTGGAAAATGGATGTTTGTGGCTGTAAAAAGGGCATAACTCCAAAAAATAACATTTTAAATTGATTTTGAAATTTCAGGAAGTTTGGCATGAGTGTGCACCATAAGGCTGCTATTGGTTCCGACACTAAATTGTTGATTTTACCCCCTGAAAATTTTGAGGCCATCCAAACAAAATTAGTGTTAGTGACCGACCATTTAACTTGAAGGAAGGGGTAGGGGTTATGGGTTTTTTCTTAAAAAAAATATTTTGGAGCTGATTTTATGTGAAAAAAA
>MJUU01019732.1:126666-139026 GCA_002080025.1 Modiolus philippinarum
AAGAGTGTGTGGATACAATACTGGTGTGGACACAGTTCAGGTGTGGACACAAACAAGTATGGACCAAACATTTTCAATATATTGGTATAATGGGAAAAATTGATGAAGTCAAACAGGAAGTAGATGAGTGACAGACTTGAAATGGGGAGACACGGTACAACTCATCATACTTAAGCTTCAGACCAAATATCAAATCATTACTACATACACAAGCTGAGAAATCCTTGACAAAAGATGTTCCGGAAGGACGGAAAGACGGACGGGCGGATGGACAGGCGGACGGATAGACAGACAGACAGAGGGACAAGGGTAAAACAGTATACCCCCCTCTCCTTCGGAGCAGGGGTATAATAAGTTACCTGTCACTGAACTGTGGTGAAACACAAATTTTAACCAAAGGCATTCAACCCTAAAATGTGGGTCATGGACACCCAATTGTTGGTTAACTGGTGTTACAATAGACTCAAACCCAAACCTCAACCAAAGTCACTGGTGTAAGTCTAAGCCACCTAATTGTCATTAATTTGGGTAGTACTCATCAAGGCAATTAATTTGATAAAACATCATTGTCGTATATTGTGTAGTTCTTGAGAAATGGACTTTAACGCAAAACTTAACCAAAGTCACTGAAGCATAAAATGTAGGTCAAAGCCACCTAATGGTCATTAATTTGGAGAGTACTCATAGAGGCAATTAATTTGATGAAACATCATTGTCCTATAAAGTGTAGTTTATGAGAAATGGTCTTTCACGCAAAACTTAACCAGAGTCACTCAAGCATGAAATGTAGATTAAAGAGTCCTACTGGTCTAATATTGATGTTCTACCTCTTATAGTTTCTGAAAATGTACATAAACGCAAAACTTTACCGGACGGAAGGACAGAAGGACAGACAAGGGTAACACTATATGTCCCTGCACATTCATGGAATAAAAAAAAACAAACAAATCAAATCAAATCAAATTTTAAAATAGCTGCACAATTGTAATTTGCACTAAACATTCTGTGAAAGTTTCAGTGAATTCCAACATGTGGTCTAGGAGAAGTTGTCACAACAAAGTGTGTACCCCTTTAGCGAACAGACGGAGACCATGTTCACTATATATCACCTCGCTAAAGCCTGGGGTATAATAAACATAGAAGCCCACCTTAGTCTCTATTGCATCTGGACTTGTATTGTTTCAATATTTTTCTATATTATACTCTTGTTTTGTTGTGAAGGCAGTTTTATACCAGACAGACCTGTCAGATAACTTTGTAATAAGATTAACACACCAACAAGTTTTATTCTATGAAACCCTGACAAAACAAGAAACCTGTATAAGCTGAATCCTGACAAAACAAGTAACCTGTCTAAATTGAACCCTGACTAAACTGAAAACATGTCAATACATGACTTTTTTTTTATTTCTCTTACAACTTACACAATCTTAATTAATTGGAGTAAATTTGAATTTTGATTTTTTTTTTCAAACAACCAAGAAAGCCATCATTTATTTTTTATACATCAAATAACCCTCCCTTTTAAGGACCTTCGTCTAAATCGGACCCTGACTAAACTGCAGACCTGTTTCAATCTAAACTTATTAATACTTACAACTTGATTCAGTTTGCAGTAGTCACAAGTATTTGAATAGGGAGAATCCATAGCTCTATGGTCCACAATATAAAAAATTCTCACAAGGACAATCAAGTAGTGATGGGATTCAGATAGAATCCCATAAACAATCATTGTTCAGTCAGCCAACTAACCATTAATTAATAACAAATTCTTCGGTTGTCTCACAAAAAATGAGAGTTTTTAAAATTCGAGAAAATTTGCATTTATAACAATTTTACATGAGTAAAATAAGTTTTTATGTGAATATCAATTTAAATGTATGTAAAATTCAGTAGAAAATTTCTAAATGCAACAAAGATGATTATCAAAATCTTGAGCACAATTAACTGATCATTGCAAAATGGCACAACACTACCATCAGAGCTATGATTCCACAGTTACAGTGTTACACACTCTATTGGTTTATATCATCTAATACTACTTAAGAAAACTTGTTTAATGCTAACTGCACACAAGTCATTCGTGGCCATGTTTGGTTCTTACTTATATCAATGACCAACCTAAATATGTGTAAAAAAAGTGGAAAACAAAAAACCAAGTTTAACTTAAGGTAGATGGACACTTTGCGCTGTGCAATTCAATCGCACATTAGAAAAATAAAGAGTCGCATACAGGGTAGGTTTTATTTTCGGGCCGGAACAGTAATTTGATGGCTTTTCCTTTGCGACGTCATAATTAAATGACAGATAGATGTTAAACGTCATATTTCCTTCACTTTGCCACAAATTTACTCCCTTTTCCTGTAAATAATGTTGAATCCAGAAACTTTGTAAAATATCTGCATTAAATAAAAGCATGGCGACATATTCATTTTTTCATTGTAACCAATAAATTACATCATAAACTATCTGTTCACAAAAATACATCAAATTATCCAAAAAGTTCATTTCTCTTAAGTTAAAAATTGCCTTTCCATATTTTCCCCGTGCATTCTATGTAAACTTGGGTGAAAAAATGGCTAAAAATGAGCAAACTTTGATCTCAATTTTAGAAAAAGCAAGCATGGTGACCCATACATTTTATTACAGATTTTGAGTAAGTAGGATTGGTTCTTCAATTGTGTCGACTTAAAACAAAATCTCATGGATATGAATAAATACTGTCTATCTACCTTAATATAAATACTATCTGATGAAAACAAAACAGAATAATGAAAAGTATCGGTCAAACAAATAAAGTGTATTTATATATCTATAAACTGGCTTTACAGAAAACATAAAATGTATTTGAACTGAACCTCGATGATGATTCTAAAATGAGAGTCTCAATATATACATATCATGAAAGAACAAATTGCATGTACTGTAAGCTGGGAAATTTTCAAGCTGTCTTTTTTTTCTCATGGTTATCAAAATAAATGTAAGTTTCATTTTGGGTATTCTTGAATTTAAAATCATAGGTAATCAACGATTACAAAGTTCGCCTCGTTATGGCACATGGTTGGATAATGTAATGCTATCAAATCAGTTTGCTTACAGGAAAAGTACCTTCCATTGCTAAAAAGTTCTATATACAAACCAGTCTAATCTGACATCGCAGTTTTTTTCTAGCTTCCATGTGCTGAGCTGGTATTATAATAACTGACAACATATGTAAAATTTAGAATTTAACACCAACGGAAGTGCAAGATAAGAGAACTTCAAGATACACAAGATCTTTGAGGAAGCTTATCCAGCCTGATATGACCAAAATAAAGATGTCTGAGATTTTCTTGTGTAGCATTTTCAATAGTGTTTAATATTATCTCTCTTGATAATCCAGAGAAATATTGTTTACACTACATTGGTCTCTTTACTGAAGAAATCACATAAAATTTGGAAGGTATGCCAGAGCATGCCATGTTTTTCTAGACAATTTTTTCGTTCAAGTTTTCTTCAAAACAATTTAATAGTATGTAGATTGTCCACACTTTTGATCACTGAAGGGATAAGTTGTACACTATACACAATAATGTACAGAACACAGACCCACCAAACATATTTGACGTTGAGGAAGTATCTATATGTATATGTTATCGGGCTCTTTCTTGACAGCTATGTATCGTAAAATATCAACACGTGAGCCAGAATATGAAGCACAGGGCCGAGTGAGCGTAGCGAACGAGCCCCAAGCTTCATATTCTGGCGAGCAGGGTGATATTTTACAATAATTCCAAATGTAATTGTAACGTTAATTTTCATTGGTCAACGTCATGAATAGCAAACTGAAATATTTTTCGATATTTCCGTTTGCCCATTAATCCCCTCCACAAAAATATAGTGCAGCAAATAAAGACGTCGTTAACATGGATCACGCAGTTTGTAACGTGCAAAATTGGAATTATAAGGATTAAACACTGATTTTTAGGAAATTATGTATGTATAAACTCCGGCAGCTCACTCACAAACTTTACATAAAGTCCTTTGGACTTTATTTAGTTTGTGAGTGAGCTGCCGGAGTTTATACATAGATAATTTCCTAAAAATGAGTGTTTAATCCTATAATACATCAGCTGTCAAAAGCCCGATAACTTGTTTATCATCCTTTACTTTGTATTTTAGATTTGTAATTATTGAACTGAGGTTTCAAATTCTCCCAAAGTTGCGCGGGAATTTCGGCATACATGTCATTCTCGCCTTTTCACCAATTTTAAGCTTAAAAACATGTTTTATTTATATATTTTTTTTATCAATTTATTGGCAAAGGTTTTGTAACTGGATGCATATTTTGACCAAATACTCTAAAATAATGTCGATTTTGAATTTTGCGGGAACCTTTGGTTGTTACGCTATTCTAATGTCCCTTGGAGCTTTTATGACGTCATAATGTGAAAACATCAAAGCTCTGCAGGATATATCAACGACCCACTTTCTACAATTTTTCTGACGTCTAGTTTATCTATTTGTGTAATCATGATTCTGTATTGAATACCTAATCGGAAAGAGCAAATGCAATAGATGTTTATTTTTAGCCATTTTATTTCATTTGAAACCTTGAAAAAAAGTTATTGCCTTTGAAACTTTGGGAGAATCGCTTGATATATCCAGGTCAACTCCTGATATATCCGGGTCAACCAGATATGGCTTTTGCCGAAAGGCTCTATAAGCTGATATAACCATGGGGAAGGATGAAAGACTTCATGCAGAACTGAGCCATCATATCATGCCTTCTGTAATAGGCCCACCACCAAATAACAAAATACTGAAGATACTGTGAGTTTACTTTCTGCATATGGCTATTTCAACTACTTATGTTCTGGTCATATCAAAATATTTGGTAGACAATAAACCAAAAATTTTTTAAATCTGAAAGAGCACAACTAACTAAAAAGATCTATATGGAAAGCAAAAATTAACTAAGGACAGAGCTATGCAAGAGGGAGATAATCCTTAGTGCTAATTTAATTATTGCAAGTTTCAAAGTGAGGATGTATGATGTGCAATCTATCTCTACTGTAAGCTGGGAAATTTTCATGCCGTCTTTATTTTGCAGTAAATTTTAGATTTTAGTTTTGAATTTGCCCTGCTAAATTGTTGACCATATTCTTCAATAATAGACAAGTATAATCCCAGTTTTATTTTCGCGTTTCCATTTCAAAAGCGGAAATCCCAACAATAAAACTGCCGCGAAAATTTTCCAATTTACAGTATAAGATGTGTAAGTCACACTGTATTATACTAGTAATAAACTCATTTCTGAGTTGTATAACTTACTTTTTGGCAGCTAGTGAACTCATGGCAAATATTTGACTATCAGATCTAGGATCGGCTATAGTAACTAGAGTTTTTTCAATGAATGCAGGACGTTGTCTTTCTTCCACTTCTTCTTTATGTTTCCTATCTTCAATCTTTCTTGTTTCTTCTACAGCTCGTTTTCTGTTAAATATAATCTCATATTTTTCAAAATGATCCTGTCATTAAATAACTTATTCTACTCTATTATCTTTGTTCTTTTTGAAGAAGTTATACTTCCAGTACACTGCACAACTTTGCAAAGAATCTCAAAGAAAAAAGTTTCCATTACAAGACAGATTTTGTCCAATCTTTGTTGTTCTAGATGTTTCTCAGTTTTATCCCCAATCATATAAGGGAGCCGGCCCTTTATAAACTATGGCTGGCAATCAGATATCACACATCAGAAACCTTAAAATGTCATTTTCAAAGTGCAGGTCTTGTAGGTCAAAATCAGACATGCAACATTGATCTCTTAGTCATTTGACAGGTTTTCCTTTGTGACAAGATAATTGATTGACTAATATGAAACGTCATATTTAGTCCACTTTGCCGTGAATTAGCTCCCTTTTCCTGTAAAAAATGTTTGTTACGGAAACTTTGTATAAAATCTCCATTAAAAGCATGGTGACAAATATATTTTCCATTGTAACCAATAGATCACATCGTAATCTACATGTATTTACAAAAATACATAAATTCTCATGCATAAAAGGTTGATTTATATTAACATGATTAAAGTGAAAATTGCCTTTCCATATTTTTCCAGTGCATTTTATGTAAATTTAGGTAAAAAATTGCTAAAAATGAGCAAACTTTGACCTCACATCTACAAAAATCAAGCATGGTGACCCATATTTCTTATTACAGAATTCGGGTTAGTAAGATTGGGTCGACATATAACAAAATCTCATGAATATGAACACTAGTGTCTATCTACCTTAATGACAATATCTGACAGACATCTTGGACCAGAGCAAAAAACTAAAAACAAAAAAAATACATTTTATTATGACTGCCTTCAATCGCTTTGTATCCCAACCCTTGGTACAAATAATATATACTTTTGGGTAACTTCATAAACAAATGACGGTACTTTCCAAAACGTATAGAAAGTTTTACATCAGTTTTTTGCAACTACACAGATCAAATAGCAGTGTAAAATGGCATTTCATCCATGTGTACTAGGAGGAATTCTCCTAATCGGAACCTTGTGAGTGTCCTATCAGAATCGAAATAATTAACAGTAGCTATATATTTATATTATTTTTACCACAGGCTTGTTCTTTATGGTGATAATTTCCCCTTGGTGGTCACTCAGGCGTAAGTATTCGCCATAAAGTGCCAGCCTGTGGTTAAAATAATATACAACATGTAAATACATGGCTACTGTTAATTATTTCTTAAATAGAATATCCGTATAAAACTTTCCTGTCCAGACATTAAAATTAAGCAATAACAGTACATTATTTGAATACCTGAGGGCGTCAGTGGTAGTCAGAATGCAGTTTATAGGTGACGTGTAGCCTGTAAACGGATATTTTGACCGTCAAATCAAGATTGATGCCCTCAGGTATTCAAATAATGTACTGTTATTGCAATTCTTATGCAACAAATCAATTTCATGTTCTATTTTTAACTCATGAATCTGTAACAATATTAGGAACTAGACTAAACAGGGAACCTACTTTGTCCCAGGTGTGTAGAAGGTGGAATTGACAGTCAGTTTTGACCAATCAAAACCTTTGTTATATAAATGTTGCATTAGTTTCTTCCTCACCTAGCTGCCTCTTTCTTTAACTGTTCATGTTTCATTAATAATCGTTTTCTTTCTGTAAATGTTTTTCTAACTCTAAAACCTCTGAATGTTGACTGAAATTATAAAGAAAACTGCAACATAGCGGAAAAAATAAAAATAATGTACTGAAATTAAGAAAAAAATTCAGATTGATAAAATGACTAATAATAAATCTAATGGTTTTTAAATTTGTCAAATTTCAACAATAATGAGTAAAAAGTTATCCAATAATTCAATGTACAGCTCTATTTCACTCTGGCATAAAATGGATGATACATGCTATAAAAGGTGATGCATAGAACAACTCCTTAGCTGTATACTGTTCTTGGTGATTTATGGCATTAAACTAGTAAATTTCATTAAAAGTTAGAATACTAACATGACTCCTAAGTCAGAAAATTTATTAAGCCTTTGTGTGTCTTGACTTTTTTCTAATTTAGTTTACTTTATATCTATAGGAGTCTAGGGTAATGTTAATTTTGCTGAACTTGATTACTCTTTATTCAGGGGCCGACTCCGACCTGCCGTTGGGTGTGGGGTTTTCTCACCGTTCATTGAAGATCTTATGGTGACTTTGAGTTGTTATTACTCCCCTTTGGGTTGTTGTCTCTTTGACACATTCCCCGTTTCCCTTCTTTTTCTATTATAATATTTTGTAGATCCAACATTAATGAATCAATGACACTCTAGTTTTTGTGCAGAGTTTTTTAGACAAAATGTCTAAATTTCCTTAATTAATGGCCAGAATAAGCCAGTCAAACGTTTAGTTTTTTTTAAATTTTTGACACTGCTGATTTCTGAATTGACTTTTTATCAACATCTTTTTTGACTTGTATAACATTTATCATGTGAAAGTAAATTTCAAAATAAAGAGAAAATGTATCATCATACTTAAAAGTTGTTTGAAAATGTTATTTATCATTCTAACAAATAATGTATAATTATTTTACCATCAAAATATGAGTATTAACAAAGCCTTTTCAATAATTTAGACAAATAATGTATGAACTGTATGAGACTTTGATGAATTTATGAAAAAAAAATCTAAATTCTTACCACAGAAACTGACATTTTTTTAAAAGTCCTATGATAGTCTTAGCTTTAAAGCCAATAAAATCAATTTTATGTAACTTAAACTAAAATATAAAGAAGTTTCTGTTTTTCTCTCTGTTATTGATTGTATGATTGATGGGTTGTATATCTTTCTATAAAAAAATCGAATGACAATGACTTTGCTAACAAAATTATTGAAATTACCATTAGTAATTACAGATAAATTTGAATTGATGAATTTCCTGTTAGCATTGATTATTTTCAAAAGTCAGGAAATAATTAATTTGTTACAATACATGTCTGATGAAATAAGTGGGATAATGTTCTCTGTTAGAAAATGGATCTTTGTCTTAAGGAGGTTCGCTCCTCATGTTTTGGAATTTATGTCAGATTTTCGGAATTCTCTGGTTTTATCCATTTAAAAGCATTATAATTTTTTGCCCATGGACCCCCTTATTTTTTCCCATAATTTCATTTCATACATCTTTATGAGCATTCTGTACAAATTTCATTAAATTTTATTTATTCTGTCACATTCATTCGTGGTCAAACATTGATTATGATAATCCTATGAAAAATCCGAGGAGTTCAGTTTCTCGCCAAATTTTCAATCACTTATAACTCAAAAACGAAATCATCAACCTATCAATTTTTTTCACTTTAATTATTTCTTTTTTAATTCTCTCACAAAAAATCACCTTTATTTGAAATCCTATTTATTTTCAAATGGAGTAGCGAACCCCCTTAATATATTCCTGAATAAGAAGTTATAGACCATATGAATTGTCTCTTTTTTCAAGTTTTTGAATTATTTTTTTCATTTTTTTATGTTCAATACAATATAAATGCTAATACTTCAAATTAAAACTAAAAGTTTAGGCCTTAATGAAATAATTCCTAGATTTTTCTCTCCAAACTCAAGATTGACTAACAAATTTCATTTTATATATTTTATCAAATTTTGTCAAAAATGCTGTCATTTTTGATGAAATTTTCCCAAATAGAACAAATTTTTTTAGACAGATAAAAAAATTGGGGAGGGATGGGGAAGAGAATATAGGATATTTTTTTATTATGGAATAAAGTTGAATTCGTTGTTTTTCAATTTTTTTTTTCTAACAAAATTTCAAAAATCAAATCTGGGAAAGAACAAATGAAATAATAAAGGGCTACGCCGAGCGCAGCATGATACGACCGCAGCATGTCGATCACTGAAATTTCAACAAAAGTAGTTCAAAGTGAATGTGGACACAGTAAAGAGCCTGACACAATAATTAGATGGACACAAAAAGAAGCTTGACACAGTTATTAGCTGGAAACAAACTACGGAAAAAATCAACCCTTTTGATCACTTATTGATAAAAAAAACTGTAAGAGCTATGCAAAATATGTTACTATCAACTAACACTTTACATCCATAGAAATAAAAAAAACAAGAGGCTCTCGAGAGCCTGTATCGCTCACCTGGACCTTGGCTGCCATAGATAAAAGGCATTTCCAATACGAAAAACGAAAAATAACATTTAGCAGAATACTTTTTTTTCTAAAATTACAGTATTCTTGTTTGGTTTCCATGGCAACCGAAAGATCCACCATCCATTACAACCAATAACAGAACACCATNTGATGCATAGAACAACTCCTTAGCTGTATACTGTTCTTGGTGATTTATGGCATTAAACTAGTAAATTTCATTAAAAGTTAGAATACTAACATGACTCCTAAGTCAGGAAATTTATTAAGCCTTTGTGTGTCTTGACTTTTTTCTAATTAAGTTTACTTTATATCTATAGGAGTCTAGGGTAATGTTTATTTTGCTGAACTTGATTACCCTTTATTCAGGGGCCGACTCCGACCTGCCGTTGGGTGTGGGGTTTTCTCACCTTTCATTGAAGATATTATGGTGGCTTTGAGTTGTTATTACTCCCCTTTGGGTCGTTGTCTCTTTGTCACATTCCCCGTTTCCCTTCTTTTTCTATTATAATATTTTGTAGATCCAACATTAATGAATCAATGACACTCTAGTTTTTGTGCAGAGTTTTTTTAGACAAAATGTCTAAATTTCCTGAATTAATGGCCAGAATAAGCCAGTCAAACGTTTAGTTTTTTTTTGATTTTTGACATTGCTGATTTCTGAATTGACTTTTTATCAACATCTTTTTTGACTTGTATAACATTTATCATGTGAAAGTAAATTTCAAAATAAAGAGAAAATGTATCATCATACTTAAAAGTTGTTTGAAAATGTTATTTATCATTCTAACAAATAATCTATAATAATTTTACCATCAAAATATGAGTATTAACAAAGCCTTTTCAATAATTTAGACAAATAATGTATGAACTGTATGAGACTTTAATGAATTTATGAAAAAAAAATCTAAATTCTTACCACAGAAACTGACATTTTTTCTGAAAGTCCTATGATAGTCTTAGCTTTAAAGCCAATAAAATCAATTTTATGTAACTTAAACTAAAATATAAAGAAGTTTCTGTTTTTCTCTCTGTTATTGATCGTATGATTGATGGGTTGTATATCTTTCTATAAAAAAATCGAATGACAATGACTCTGCTAACAAAATTATTGAAATTACCATTAGTAATTACAGATAAATTTGAATTGATGAGTTTCCTTTTAGCATTGATTATTTTCAAAAGTCAGGAAATAATTAATTTGTTACAATACATGTCTGATGAAATAAGTAGGATAATGTTCTCTGTTAGAAAATGGATCTTTGTCTTAATGTATTCCTGAATAAGAAATTAAAGACAATATGAATTGTTTCTTTTTTCAACTTTTTTAAATTATTCTTTTTCATTTTTTTTTTTATGTTCAATACAATATAAATGCTAATACTTCAAATTAAAACTATAAGTTTAGGCTTTAATGAAATAATTCCTAGATTTTTTTCTCTGAACTCAAGGGTGATGAACAAATTTCATTTCATATCTTTTTATCAAATTTTGTCAAAAATGCTGTCATTTTAAATGAAATTTTCCCAAATAGACCAAATTTTTTGAGACAGATAAAAAAATCGGGGAGGGATGGGCATACATGTGAACCTCCCGACGGGAGGCCAAAATCTCCCGCTTTTTTGCCCCTCTTCCGTCCCTCCCGTTTTCTTTTCAGATCTTCTGCTTTTTCAAAGTTTCAACAACGAAAATTTCAAGTCGCCATTTTCGTTATTTTTGTTGAGAAAAACTCCAAGTAACTCTTAAGAATCAATACAGGTGACACAGATAAAGGTAATGAGAAGGCTAATTAGGATATTAGAGTTGATGATTACATAACAATTACTGCTATAGTGCTAATTGACAAGTTTATAGCCAGGGATATATATTTCCACGGATCAATGAACAAGTAACGGCAATTATTACCTTCAGTCACCTGTCAATCTAGCTTTACCTGTATGATTATTTACGATCAGATGTCTTTGAAGGTAGAGTTTTGGCATTGCCAGACTCCCAATTTTTGTATTTTTGTACTAAATAGATAAAAAGATCAACGTTTTTATGATGATTTTTTTTTTTCAATTATTTTGCGAAAATATGTCTGGGTTGTCTCCTCCTTATTTTTTGTCTTCAACTAATCTGATAATTTTTCAGCAATGTTGAGATTTTATGCTATTTCTGGCAATTCTTTTAGACAACAAAACTTATTTTTCAACTAATAATAATCATTAATAAGTGTTTTAAGCACCATTTGCTTGAAATTTTACAAAATATTTTCTTTCATAAATACCATACTTACAAACATAGAAAGCAGCCACAGCCTGCTAAGCTCACCTCGTTGCACAGCATTGTCACATGTTGCACATGTCGGTAAACGGGAATGGACTATGATCATTTTTTAACAGATTCAGTCATGCATAAATTGTAGTTTACAGTCTGCATCCGAAGCATTCATTGTTGTTGTAATCCCAAATTGCATCATACATACCGATATGGTTGCTAAAGGACATGTCAGTAAGCGGGAATGAACTTTCACCATTCTACCTAACCAAGTCGCTCATGCGTAAAATGTAGGTCAGAGACAGCATCCGAAGCATGCATTGTTGTTGTCATCCCAAAATGCATCGTAGATACCAATATGGTTGATGTGGGCCATGTCAGTAAGCAGGAATGGACTTTAACCATTCTACCTAACCAAGTCGCTCATGCGTAAAATGTAGGTCAGA
>MJUU01019732.1:140032-165873 GCA_002080025.1 Modiolus philippinarum
AAGCAGGAATGGACCTTAACCATTCCTAACCGGACGCGGACGCCGACGCCGACGCTAGGGGTATCACATAAGCCCCCCTCACTTCGTGAGGTGTGCTAAAAATCAAATTATTCAATAAAAAGAAAAGTACCCCCATTTTGAACCATAATATATGACACAAAAAGCTACAGACTAAGTACTGAATAGGTTTTAAAATATTTGGAAACACTTATCAGAAAATTGAGCAGCCTCTCCAAGGTTAGGAAATCTTATCAGAAAATAGAGCAGCCTCTTCACTTACTTCTATTAATATCATTTAGTAAATCTCCCACAAGGGCTTATGTAGGGGTAATCAAAGAAAATATAATGCTGCATTTATAAATGACTGCATTCACCAAAACTATCTTAGGAAAACATATGAAACGGTTAAAAATAGGTCGACAAAAAATCTCCAGTTTTCAGACCCAATCTCCAGCTGAAAATTTTCAAATCTCCAGTTTTCAGCTGACAAGTTTATCACATGTATGGATGGGGAAGAGAATATAGGATATTTTTTCATTATAGACTAAGTTGAATTCGTTGTTTTTCAATTTTTTTTCTAACAAAATTTCAAAAATCAAATTTGGGAAAGAATAAATGAAATCAAAATGATTTTTTGATTATGTCCCCTTCTACTGGACATAAAGTATCTGAAGGAAATAAATTTTGTTTCATAATAATATAGTATATGCCAGGAATAAATATGTTAAAAGTAATAGTATTTGCTAGCTCTTGACAAGGTTTTCTACTTTATCTTTCATGCTGGTTTCACAATTTATATTATCAAATTTGATTGACTTGCTTAAATGGTTGCAGAGGAGATGATCAAAATATGATGTTCCCGTAAAGTCCAATTTTCAACTATATTACACTCTGCCAGCCACATCTTTACTAGCCAAGGGTTATGATCACCTCCTCTCCTATTCACCCTTGGCAGATCATGCTGGATTTCTGAAGCCTTAAATCCACGCTTTTGATTGGTTGCAGTTACATTTAGTTGCATCCAATCAGAATACTTTAATTCATATTTTAGATACTTATCATACCAATAGAACTAAAATATGGTGTGAATTGATTTGTAAATTTTGCAAAATCCGCATGATTTATGTCGTTTCTTTACTTTTGAGGATTCATTTCTGCACTGGCAGCCATATTTTTCATCCAATCAGAACAAAATGAGCAATTTCCAAACATCATTCATGTAAATTTTTGTTGAATTTGCTTCAATGGTTTCAGAAAAGAAGATGAAAATATGATTTTCCTATAGATCTAATGTTAAACTATGTCTTGTGCTGGCAATCGTGCTTTTTGTTGGATCTGACCTAAATAAGAAATCTTTGAAAAGGACTTTCATACATCATTCTAACACAATTTAGTTAAATTTGCCTCAGTAGTTTCAGAGCAGATGATGAAAATGATGTTAATTTCCCATAGAGTCTAATGTTAAACTATATTCATAGCTGGCAAACATGTGAACAAAATAAGCCATTTTTGTAAGTGACCTTCCATACATCATTCTTGTGAAGTTTTTTTTTTTATTTGCTTTGGTTTCAGTGATGACTAAAATCTGAAAAGTGAAGGGACAGATGACAGACATCAAAGATGAAAAGACAGATTGACAAACAGATGATGGACAGACTTCACACACCAAGTGGTGGCAACAGCTTACACTGACCCTTTGGGACCATTGAGATAATAAGATATCAGTAACATGTCAGTTTTTTTTTCACTTTTCTGAATTCATATTTTGTTTAAATACGGGACTTTTGATATCGTGTTCACTCAGGAAACAGATCTATTTTATACGTAAAAATCAATACATTGAGAGGGAATCACTAATTAATGAACACTGTTGAGCTAAGGGTGATTTATACTTAATCGATTTGTAGCGCTTCAGTTTAAGTTTTTTTTGTAAATTAAAACTTATTTAAAGAATATTCATAAAGGAAAAATTATAAATGCACTTCAATTTCATAAATAGCTTGTTTTTTATGTGGTATATTTATATTTCAGTAGGCTTAGAAACCTAGTATTTCTTCTTACTGGTACCCGAAGCGATCGTTTCCGCCTTCAATTACACGAGAGTTCCTATCTTGAAAGTCCCGTATTCGGCGGTCAACATCCTAAAAATGTATATAAAGTCAGAAATTTTGCCCAGTTGTTTTGAAGAAGTAGTGAATGACATTTGTTGGCTGCAGATAGACAAATAAACACTAGGCATGCAACTTAGAAGGTGCCAATAAATAAGGATGCGCAGTCAGTACACTATCAAAAGGAAAATACATGGACAGAAGATTGAGGGAACAGACGACAGACTATTTGCGCCAAGTAAGGGCAAGACGTCAATCTTAGCTGTCAGTTTCAGGAAAGTGTATAACAAATATATTTACCTGAATTTTGAGAGCTGCAATATCTTGAATACCCGTAATAGATAATGCTCCCTGTTCAATCATGTACTGTGCCACATCATGATGCTCTCCCATTAGGGCATAGTCTAACGGTGTGTACCTAAAAGATAAGTCGAATGACATTATGATTATATGTAGTAGATATTATTATACATTAGATTTTTCCTTACCAAAAATTAATTAGATAATTCAATCTATCATATGTGAGATGTTTATAAATCATAAAAGCTGACAGGGTAATAATCCCAAAAATTGTCATATGGCTGAGCGGGTTACCACTTGTTTATGATTCAATGATTTTGAATAATGATTGAAAGTATTCAGTATAATAAAATTAATAACATATAGCTATGAGGGTGACAATGTTTTCTTGGGGTAACAATCTGCTCTGTCAGCCTCTCAGCTATGTTATGTGTATTCTGCTCACTATCCAATCATGTACTGTGCTACGTCATGCTTTGTGGTAAGAAAGTTGATAGTGGTTTTATACTAGTTTGGCATAGTATATCTACAATCATGTACTACGCCTGTCATGTGATTTGTAGGTAGAGCAATAGCATTGGCAATTAAATAGTGATGATAATCTTTCTTGTAGGATCAACTTTCATAGAAACCAACTTTATTTTGATAATATTTCTTGTGCTTCATATTCTGGCTCATGGATGATATTTTAAGATGCATATAGCTGTCAAAAGCACGATAACATAAACATATGGCGAAAATCAGAAAAATAGAAAAAAAAATTATATGTATATAATAGTATAACTTCACCTGTCTTCTGTGAACTCCATATGATTAGGGAATGCTTTATACTCCATTAGAAGTTTGACTGCATCAAGGTGACCTTTACTACAGGCCCAATGTAGAGCTGTCATTCCCTGTGTACAACAAAAATCATAAATATGAAATTATTTCCAACATTTTTTTCTAAATATAATCATGATAAAGATATAAATAAATGAACCATGAATACTGTAAGTGCAAATTTAATTGTATAGGGACACAATACAGTTGTGCACACAGTACAAAGGTGGACACAATACAAGTATAAACACAATGATATAATCCTAGTAACCAACATGTTCAAGGATAACTGAATGCACAGCAACTGAATCTGCCTTACATTTTCAAAAGAAATTGTGACGAAAAATTTCATATATTGTACAACAATGAAAAACAAAGAGATCTCGGCAAACAAGAAGTGTTTATCACATAACCTTGAAATCGGAATACAAGATAGATTTGACCATAAAGAAGCACTGTGCAAAACAACAATTGAATCCCAATTACAGTTTCAGAAAAAATTGTAACGAAAAATGCCATATGTTGTACTTTGACATATCGGCAAACAGGAACTGCTTATGATGTAACCTTGAAATCCGAATACACAATAGATTGGACCATAAGGAAGCTCTGTGCAAAACAACAATTGAATCCCACAAACAGTTTCAGAAAAAATTGTGATGAAAAATTCCATATATCATACACCAATGAAAAACAATGACATCTCGGCAAACAGGAAAAGCTTATGGCGTAACCTTGAAATCAGAATACACAATAGATTGGACCATAAGGAAGTTCTGTGCAAAACAACAACAGAATCCCTCTTCCAGTTTCAGAAAAAATTGTGACGAAAAATTCCATATATTGTACAACAATGAAAAACAATGACGTCTCGGCAAACAGGAAGTGCTTATGGGGTAACCTTAAAATTGGAATACACAATAGATTGGACCATAAGGAAGCTCTGTGCAAAACAACAACTGAATCCCACTGACAGTCTCAGAAAAAATTGTGATGAAAAATTCCATATATTGTACAACAATGAAAAACAATGACATTTCAGCAAACAGGAAGTGCTTATGGCGTAACCTTGAAATCGGAATACACCATAGATTGGACCATAAGGAAGTTCTGTGCAAAACAACAACTGAATCCCACTTACAGTTTCAGAAAAAATTGTGACGAAAAATTCCATATTGTACAACAATGAAAAACAATGATGTCTCGGCAAACATGAAGTGCTTATGGCGTAACCTTGAAATCGGAATACACCATAGATTGGACCATAAGGAAGCTCTGTGCATAAAAACAATTGAATCCCACTTACAGTTTTGGAAAAAAATGTGACGAAAAATTCCATATGTTGTACAACAATAAAAAAAAACAATAACGTCTCGGCAAACAGGAAGTACTTATGCAGTAACCTTGAAATCTGCATATAGACATCAGACCATCATGAGAAAGCTTTTGCCAAAATATGATTTCATTCTGTATGGTAGTTGCTGAGAAAAGTGTGGTTACGGACAGACGAACGAACGAACGGACGGACGAACGAACGAACGGAGGTAAACCAGTATACCCCCACTACTATGTAGCGGGGGTATAATTAGAGTATTTTGAAATAGTTGGAATTTGCTTGCATAGTTTCTGAAACTAGAGGCTCAGGGACTGAGCCTGAATCACTCACCTGACAAAATGCTTCTAATATAAGCCATGTCTATGCTGATGACCAAAAATGACTTTTCCCCCTCAGGGTTTAATGTTAAGCTATAGTTCCATACATATTCCAATTCATTTTGGTTAAATTTACTTCAGTAATTTAATAAAGGATGACTAAATGATCAATTTCCCATAGGGTCAAATGTAAATCTATATTCTGCCCTGGCAGCATGATGTTATTTGTTAAACCGGAACGTAATGAGCAATCTTTGCATAGAACCTTCCATACATCGTTCCTGTAAAGCTTGATTGAATTTGCTTCAGTGGTTTTAGAGATGTGATCTTTTTCATAGGGACCTATGTTTAACCAAAGTTCCGTTCTGGCGGCCATGTTTTTTGTTGAATCAGAATAAAACAATCAATCTTTCTTAATTACCTTCCATACAGCATTCCTGTAAAGTTTGATTAAATTTGCTTCTAGAGGTTTCAGAGGAGAAGATGAAAATGTGATTTTTCCCATAGGGTCCAATGTTAAACCTAAGTTCCTCGCTGGCAGCCATGTCTTTCGTTGATATGGAACAAAATAAGCAACCTTTTTAAAAGACCTTCCATACATCATTCCTGTAAAGTTTGATTGAATTTGCTTTGGTAGTTTCAGAGGAGAAGATGAAAATGTGATTATTCCCATGGAGTCCAATGTTAAACCTTACGTTCTGCACTGGCGGCCATATTTTCTGTCGGATAAAAAAAATGAGCAATCTATATAAAGGACCTTCCATACATCATTCCTGTAAAGTTTGACTGAATTTGCTTCAGTGGTTTCTGAGGAGAAGATGAAAATGTGATTTTCCCATAGGGTCCAATGTTAAACCATGTTCCGTGCTGGCGGCCATGTTTTTTGTCCCATTGGAAGGAAATGAACAATCTTTGTTAAGGACCTTTAGTATATCATTCCTGTAAAGTTTGGTTGAATTTGCTTCAGCCATTTCAGAGCAGAGGATGAAAATGTGATTTTTCCCATAAGGTCCAATGTTAAACCCAAGTTCTGCGCTGGCAGCCATGTTTTTTATCAGATCAGAACGAAATGTGCAATCTTTGTTAAGGACCTTTAGTACATCATTCCTGTAAACTTTGGTTGAATTTGCTTCAGCTGTTTCAGAAGATGAAAATGTGATTTTTCCCAAAGGGTCCAATGTTAAACCTAAGTTCTGCGCTGGCAGCCATGTTTTTTATTGGATCAGAATGAAATGAGCAATCTTTGTTAAGGACCTAAAGTACATCATTCCTGTAAAGTTTGGTTGAATTTGCTTCAGTCGTTTCAGAGCAGAAGATGAAAATGTGATTTTCCCGTAGGGTCCAATGTTAAAACATGTTCCGTGCTGGCAGCCATGTTTTTTGTCGGATCATAACGAAATGAGAAATCATTGTTAAGGACCTTAAGTACATCATTCCTGTAAAGTTTGGTTGAATTTGCTGTAGTGGTTTCAGAGCAGAAGATGAAAATGTGATTTTTCCAATAGGGTCCTATGTTAAACCTAAGTTCCGCACTGGCAGCCATGTTTTTTGTCGGATTGGAAAGAAATGAACAATCTTTATTAATGACCTTTAGTACATCATTCCTGTAAAGTTTGGTTGAATTTGCTTCAGCCATTTCAGAGCAGAAGATGAAAATGTGATTTTTCCCATGTTTAACCAAAGTTCCGTTCTGGCGGCCATGTTTTTTGTTGAATCAGAATAAAACAAGCAATCTTTGTTAAGGACCTTCCATACAGCATTCCTGTAAAGTTTGATTAAATTTGCTTCAGAGGTTTCAGAGGAGAAGATGAAAATGTGAAAAGTTTAACGGATGGACGACGGACGCCAAGTGATGGCAATAGCTCACAATGACCCTTTGGGTCAGGTGAGCAAAAAATCAATAGTTGTGGTTTTATTCATATGGACAGTTAAATGGACAGACAAACAAACAGACAGACGAGGGTAAAACCATATGCCTCAGACTTTCATCGCAGGGGCTATAAAATAAAGAATTTCAGTACATGTATACAAGCTAAACTTGTAAGGGCTGTTCCAGAAATGTTGGTCTGGGACCCTTTGAAGGCACTTTATATAAATTTCTGTGGGTGGTTGTGTTTTCTTCATCCTTTTGTATTGTACATATGGGCAAGAATTCTATGGGTGGTTGGGGTCAATAAAAAGTGCCTTCAAACCCCCCCATGTCAATTTTTCTGGAACAGCCCTAATCAAAATTTAAACTGGAAATCAAAATTGTCTACTAAGATGTATGTTCCTCCATTTGAAAAAAGAAAGGATTTTTAATTTTTTGCTAGAAACTGAAAAGAAGTAATTTAAGCAAAACTGAACTCATCTTAATTTTTCTTTGTCATTATGAGCAAGGTTTTGTCATGAATAATTGTGCCAAAATAAATAGGATTAAATAAAATTTTGTCAGAAACAATTTCATGTATGAGTCTGTGGGAAATAAATTTTAATTCTTTTAAATGAATAAAATCAGAAGAATCCAAAAATCTGACTGAAATACCTTGATCAAAGCTCAGCAACAAACTGGCTTAAAATTACAAGATTTTTTTTCAAGCAAACAAGAAACTAAATAGATTTTATTTCTACATGTATATAAAGTCAATCTTCAATGTTTGAACATCCGAGCGATCTTTGAAAAAGGTTCAAGCAATTGGGGTGTTCGAGATATCGAGTAGAAAAGTGTTCATACTTGAACAAAGGGACCACACAAAAAGATTCCAGGTATCCATGTTATTCAAGTTATTGAAGTTCGAGCAATTGAAGTTCTACTATACATGTAAAAGTTTTGCTAACTTCCATGATCCAGTTCACTACTATAGATGGCTGTTAATTTTACAATGCAATCAAGGGACCAGAAATTCACTCTACAACAGTATGGTGAATCCATATTAACTTATTGTATCAAAATTTAGACATACTTATTGATTCAGGAAGCATTGAGTGGAGGCTTTCGAGAACCTGTATCTCTCACCTGGTCTTAATCTACTTTTGACAAATCTTACCTCATTATCTTGACCATTAGGATCAGCTTTGTGTTCCATTAAAACAGACATACAATTTACATATCCTCCATAAGCTGCACATTGTAATGGTGTCCGTCTGCAATGTTAATGTAAAAATATAATCATTTAATCATTTGTTAAAAAAATGTGTAGGTGATCCATATACCACACATAATGGTAATAAAGTGTCCAAAAAACACAAACAAAGGTTCAGCAAGGCCACAAAAGGATTCCTCTCCCAACAAGCCTCATTTTTTCATAAAAATCATTAAACAATATTGAAATATCTTACAAGTCCAGTGATTTGCTCTGAACTATGCCAAACCATAATTATTTCCGTGTATACAACTCTACATTGAATGCTATGTTTTTATTGAAATAACCAATAAACAACACATTTAGTAACATTTTACAACTCAAAAGTATTAACAAGTCTCATGCATATCTTCATATGATTCTTGCTTTTTTCAAAATTTCATTGATATGCTAATCTTTGTTTAACAGACACACTAAACCTTCTCTACAAAAAAAATATTAAAACAAAAGACAAAGTGAAAGGAGTATGTACGGTAAGGGGCATATTTGGCCCCTGAAAATTAAGACCCTTATATTTGATGAAATCATGTCTCAAAATATATTTCAATATCAGTACATAATAAACTTTGACAGATTTTGCCAAAGTCTTTTTTGTTTGTAGAAAAAAATGAACTCCAAAATTTGATTTATATAAGCATTTTCACCAAAATGGAGTAAAATGACCAAAATCCTTACATATTCCAGTACAGAAAACATGGAGCGCATGTTTGTGCCAAAACATGACCAAAAATTGACCAAAAATTGTTGATTTTTGGTAAATTTGGATGAAGCATGATATTTATGATGTCACAATCAGGTTTGATGACGTAGCTGCACCAATTTACTTGAGTTTTGATTTAAGCAATATATCAAGTGTGTTATACCAAGTAGAATTTAAAAGAAAACTCCATATAAAAATGTAGCTAGGTCTGAGGGCCATATATGCCTGTTATCATACATACTTCTTTTTGCCTCATTTATTCAAAAATGATTCTTAATTATACTGGTCATACTTGATCCTACTCCTGCAATAGGAATTCACATGTTTGAAAATTCTCAATCTCAATTACCTGTCTTTCTTAATTAAAAACCAAATTATTGGATCATCTAATTTTTCCTCAAAACACTTTTTAAGCACATGTACATGTATATTAAAGTTATTACAACAATTTAATAATATGTTATCATCTTTGTAGCTAAAATACTGGTCATAAGCATTAAGAGCATATATGTAACATAATACAAACCCATTATGGTCCCTGAAGTTAGGATCTACTCCATACTTTATAAGTGTTTGACAAATATAAGCATGTCCTCCTAATGCAGCCCTGAAAAATCATAAAAATTGTTTTCTATACTAGCAAACAAGGTGATAAAGAATATACATACATGAAGCATTCATAACATTAATGTATACATTGAATATAAATTGTAGTTTGGCAAAAAAAAATAATATGATGTTTCTATTTACTTTTATTCAAGATACAATGCATTTTTTGAAACAAATTTTGAATTATCTAAGATATGTAAGAATCAACAAAAACAAAAACTAAATGTATAACTCTCAATTTCCTACATGCATGTACATAAAGCGACTTTTATGGAATTATTTTTATCATATTTTTGTGTATACAATGTAACTGCTACAGACAATTTCAAAATACAGTTAACATGAAAATTTTCACTTGAGGATAATTTTTCATTTTTCATTTTTCACATTTGGGAATTTTACAAAAATTAACATCACTCAAATACTTTTAAAAATAAACATTTTACAATAAAGTTTCGAAGATCTGCAAATATCATAACCATGCGAAAGGTTTTGGTATGACACTTCACCAAATTAACGTAATAAATTGAACCTGGAAGTTGCATTTTTAACAAAAATATATGACATCTCAAACAAAAAATTTAGATATCATTATCCTATACATGTATGTCATATTAAGATAGGAAGCATTTTCAAATCTTAATTTCATCGTGAATTCTTTGGTTCACATGACCAGACATACAGAAATACTCACTTTCCGAACAGCAACTTTATAGACCTTACCAAGATAGTGATGATAGCTCTGAATAACAGAACTTACCAATGTAGTGATGACCGACCATCATGGTCCAATACATCCACTCTAGCACCATAATCAATAAGAGTTTGGACTTCATCTGTGTGGCCCATTTCACAGGGTCTGAACAAAGATCACAGAACTTACCAATGTAGTGATGACCGACCGTCATGGTCCAATACATCCACTCTAGCACCATAATCAATAAGAGTTTGGACTACATCTGTGTGACCCATTTCACAGGCTCTGAACAATGGTGTGTGTTTAAGGAGATCTGGTGTGTCAATCTGTGACCCATGGTCCAATAATATCCTGACCGTTGAAGCATGACCAGATAATGCTGCTGCATGAAGAGCTAAAAATAAAATACAAGTCCTTAATGTACAGTGGTTTGGAATGGCATGACTATCACTTTCCTATATACTGATGAGTGATCTTATCTTAACAAGTACTGTAAACAAACTTACTATTATTTTTGCAGATATTTCATTTCACGTTTCGAGGTGAACTTGAATTTCTTTGAATGCATTTACATTTACATTTGGATTTTTTTTTATATCTATCCTATCTAAATTCACTAAATTTTGTTTAAAACTAAGGAGTATCTCCCTCAAACATAGCTCTGTTCTTAGCTGAATTTAGGCTTTTCAATTTAGACCCTTTTGGTCATTTGTTCTCTATCAGCTTTTACACATTTTTATGTTAATGGACTTCCATATGTTTTGGTTTGATTTGCACTGATGAGACATAAGTTTTTGAAATGCTCATATGCAGAAAATAAATAAACATTAACTTGGGTATTTTGTTATTTATATCAGGATTAGAAATACTCGTGAAGATTTATTTTTGCATTATTTTCTCACTTACGAATATTGAGAAAATAAATTGCTTGCAAAAATTAGTTTGTTTGCAGTCCCAGTTTTCTCCATTAAATTAGTTTGTTTACAGTCCCAGTTTCCTCCATTAAAGATGTAAGGAATCTAACACAAGGGAATGTGCAAGACCACAAAATCTGTGACACCATAGGGCAAGATATCTTGTCTCGGACAAAGACTGGTGATAATCCAGGGATGTCAGATATTTCCTAGTCTTGCACTTTCACTGATGTTAGATTTTATTTCTCTTTGTATAGGGTCTGTAAGTCTCGTCCAATTTTTAGCAGAAAAATATGACGTTTCATGCAAACAATAATGAAGTCATAATCCCACAACGTCATATTTTGGCAGGAAACGTTTTCAAATTTGAATTTTATCCTGATTTCTCGGTTTCACTTGACAAGACTTATAGACCCTATTCTTTCTAAATCCACATAAACATGTCATGCCCACTGGTATGTTTACCCAAGTAGTTCATCCCTTTTTTAAAGGCATGAAATGTGGAAAGTATGCCCCAGTGCAACACATTTTTATGAAGATTTTCTTTGATTTTCTGGTAAAATTATAAGTCAGATGATGATGTAATGATACATACACTAATATTATCACCAATGAGAACAATTGTAGACTTTAGATCTTAATGTCATGAATATGCAAAACACAATTGCAGATAACATTTGTTGCTAAACTGCAAGTGATTGTTTTTGTCTTGCACCAGTTGCAAAATTGCAACTGTGTGTAAGGGTCATAGCATGGGCTTTGTATTTCAGTTTCTAGTTTATTGCAGACTGATCAAGTTATACGAGAAATTTCATGAACAATTAATTTTGTTTTTTCACATTTGTTTGGATATTGACTCATAAACTGACTGTTTTGGATTTTATTTTTATTTAAATCTTGGGAAACATAATTCAAGAACATAAGAATTTTAGTGAAAAAAATAATAAATGCCTGGAAGAGAAGGTGGTGTACTTCAAAAATAGACATGGTGTCTCCCTAGCAGACAGTAATATCTTCAAGATAGTGGGATTTAGCTAATCTATCCATCTGGACAATAGGAAAACTAAGTGGTCAATTAAATAAGAATGAATCAGAACAAGGAAGACTTTATCAAAGTCAATTTCAAAATAACTATGCAATGAAAATGAAATCAAACTTAAGACACAAACAATGTTAGAAACAGTATGGCAGTATCAGGATGATGCAGATCAACAGAACATAGACATTACAGAGACAACTAGCAAATGGATAGGAAATGCAAGACAAAGCAACAATCTACAAGGCCGTTTTCCAAAGGCGCAGAATATTCAAATGGAGTTAAACCTTCTGACAGATAAGGCACATGTATCTATTACTTCAGATTCATCTTTCCAAGCATTTTGTTCTGATTCATTTTCAAATGTGGATATAATTTCACTTGTGATTCAGAGGCAGATACTTGAGTTTCAGGAAAACATTAATTGGACAAGTACTTGTGTCAGAGAAGCTTGAAGTATTCACAGTTCCATAATAACCAGAAATTAAGATGTTAATTGTCGTAGAAAAGCTAATGATAAGTACTAGTAGTCTTATGTCATATACATGTAATCTTTCAATAGAAACCACCCTTTTATCCAGTAATACATAATTCCGTGATGACATCGCAGTCATGATTTGACCAATCACAGAGCAGATAAAATTTACCGGAAGTCATCCGAGTCTGATTTGTTTTCTAGATTTTTCATCTTAGCTTAGGGGAAATAGGTCAACTTTCGATGTTGATATCCGATTTATTTTCACACTTAAATCGATATAAAGCCTTTTTTATGCTTAAATTAACGAGGATAATTCATAACATTAATTTCTAAAAATAATTTTGAAAGAATAAGATTTTGTACTTGGGTTTTTTCCATGCAATTACAATTGAATTCCCAATATTTCACCTACTCAAAAAATCAATATCCCGTATGTCCAGAATTATGTATAATATAATATAAAAAACTGATATTGTTGGCTATATTTTCACAAAGTAATTTGGTGTTGGCTTCCAAAAATCTTACATTGAATACCGGTGCATCACTCATACTCCAATATTATAGACAGAATTGCACTAACCAGGAGCAAACTGTTAATAGTAAAGTATTTATTGGATTGCACAACAAACAAATCACATATATAAGTCACCCAGTCGCATGACATCGGCAGGTCAATATCATCCATTATATATAGCAACTATTACAACATTGGCAGGTCAATAGAATCCATTATATATAGCATCTATTAGAGTCATGGATAGACAAGAAAATTGATGTTAACTTTTGATGGATTTTATTCCGCTTATCTTTGCTTCTCAACTTTACAAATTTGTTTATTATTTGGGGCATTATACTAATCACTTATAAAATCTATTGTAGTTAAAAATCATGGAAGAAAAAATAAATGAGTGTGGTCAGGTGGTGCTGCAAGAAATCTAGATGGTCAAAGATAGCTTCAGTGTATAATAAGGTCAAGTGGTGGTCAAAAAGCAATGTAGAAAGATCTTGTATAACTTCCGCGATTGTAGTATGTGGAGAAAGACATCCCATTTCAGGAAAAGTTTCATTGAAATTGGACTTCGGCAACTACAGCATTTGCACAATTTTCATATCTTTAAGGCTTCACAAATTATCCTTAGTTAGGACTTTTGCAAAAATACAAAGTGAAATCTGGTTTTGGATCTTTGACATTGCAACTACTGGAAAGAACATAATGTTTTTACTACTCAGTAACTGCTCCAGCATTTATAGAAGACAGTGTTCAAACTGCTATGGCAAGGGCACTGACTGAACTAATTGTATATGTACCAGGTACTGTCAGTACATGTAGGAAAATTTAAGCATGGAAAAACAGTTATATTAGAACCTAACCCTGACTTGTTAAGCAAACATCGTATAGTGTGAGGAATGAAGCTGTTTTAACAATATATATAAGGAGACTGCTTTATTTGATTTCTTAAACTGACAAATTCTACCATTTCGATTCCAGCATACAAACAAATAACAAAGGCTGAAATTACTTATGAACATAATATCCAAAAATTTGACGACAAAGAAGTTGTTACTATAAATGCAATATCACCTAAATCTAGTTTTCAAATTATTGACAATAACCTTCTAGATCTGAAACTTCAATTTCAGTGCTAAACATGTACCAAGGTATTTCAATAAAAGAAGTGATGCTTTATCTCATATACAGATGGAACTTTTCCTAGTTAGCTCCAAAAGCAGCAGAACAACCATGTCCATCCCCGAATAGTTCAGGTGCAATATATGGAATTAAACCAAACAATCAATCATCTTTAGGGATTCAGCTATTACAGCAAACACTCAAAAGTTCATATGGAACTGAATTCAAACATTCTGAAAGATTTGTGTGGATGAAGAATTTTAGATTTGATAGCTTGCCCCTATATATATCTAAGAGGATATTTTGATACTAGTATATTTCTTAATGTTTCGTGTTTTTAAAACTTAAGTATCTACAATTAAGTTATTTGTGTGGTATAAGATTCAAGTATTTACAAAATAATTTTTGTGACCCCCTAGAATCCCCTCATCACATAACCTTAAACATAATTTCTTTTATATTGAGATCTGTAAAAATGCTTCACAGAACAAAAATATGTAGGACTGCAAATTACATTTGAATTTTGAGGGAGATTGTATATAGACTTGGAAAAGTTGTATTTTCCCATCTTACTGACTTAATATTAGAACCTGTGTGTACCATTTGATATGGCTTCATGAGTTGTGGTGAATTCACAGTTCATATTAAATCAAGTCAATTTGATCATTTGCATCCCTTCATTTATATATTGGTAATATTTTGTTTTATAAGAATTAAAATGATCTAAAACAGAATCCTTAGGAAAGGAGTTGTAATCAGCTCTACAATTAAGGTAGACATTCAGATCTGTCCTTAAAAGATACTAACATGGTATATTCAGAAGAAAAGATTTATGTCCAAGTTCACCCTCAGACCAACTTAATATATTTAGCAATTACATATATTTAGACAAGAATATATCAATAAGATAAAACATGTACTACGATTATGTGGCTACAATTCAGATCAGTACAATGGCCATAGTTTTTGTATAGGGACTGCTACAGTGCAGGTACAGCCCATGTTAAAGATCAAGTTAATCAAAGTTTTAGGTTGCTGGTCATCATACAGCTATTCTCAATACATTAGAACTTTACAAACTTATATTAGGCATTTGGAATTTGTTAATCATAAATACATTAAATGGATTCAGTTAACTGATATNCCATCATGGTCCAATACATCCACTCTAGCACCATAATCAATAAGAGTTTGGACTACATCTGTGTGACCCATTTCACAGGCTCTGAACAATGGTGTGTGTTTAAGGAGATCTGGTGTGTCAATCTGTGACCCATGGTCCAATAATATCCTGACCGTTGAAGCATGACCAGATAATGCTGCTGCATGAAGAGCTAAAAATAAAATACAAGTCCTTAATGTACAGTGGTTTGGAATGGCATGACTATCTTTTTCCTATATACTGATGAGTGATCATATCTTACCAAGTATTGTAAACAAACTTAATTTTGCAGATATTTCATTTCGCATTTCAAGGTGAACTTGAATTTAATGAATGCATTTACATTTACATTTGTATTTTTTTATATCTACCATATCTATATTTTACAAAATTTTGTTTAAAACTAAGGAGCATCTCCCTCAAGCATAGCTCTGTCCTTAGTTTTTCAATTTAGATACTTTTGGCTATTTGTTCTCTATCAGCTTTCACAAGTTTTTCGGTTAATGGACTTCCAAATGTTTGGGTTTGATCTACACTGATGAGACATAAGTTTTTGAAATGCTCATATGCAGAAAATAAATTAACAGTAACTTCGGTATTTTGCTACTACATAAGGATTAGAAATATTTGTGAAGATTTATTTTTGCAATATTTTCTCACTTATGAATATTGCAAAAATAAATCACTTGCGAAGTTGGTTTATAGTCCCAGTTTCCTCCATTAAAGATATAAGGAATCTAGCACCAGGGAATGTGCAAGACCACAAAATCTGTGACACCAGAGGGCAAGATATCTAGTCTCAGACAAAGACTGGTGATGATCCAGGGATGTCAGATATTTCCTAGTCTTGCACTTTCACTGATGTTTGATTTTATTTCTCTTTGTATAGGGTCTGTAAGTCTCGTCCAATTTTTAGCAGAAAAATATGACGTTTCATGCAAACAATAATGACGTCATAATCCCACAACATCATATTTTGGCAGGAAACGTTTTCAAATTTGAATTTTATCCTCATTTCTCGGTTTCACATGAGGAGACTTATAGACCCTATTCTTTCTAAATCCACATAAACATGTCATCCCACTGGTATGTTTACCCAAGTTGTTCATCCCCTTTTATAAAATTTGGAAAATACGCCGCAGTGCAACACATTTTATGATGATTTTCTCTCATTTTCTGGTAAAATTATAAGTTAGATGATGATGTAATGATACATACAATAATATGATCACCAATGAGAACAATTGTAGACTTTAGATCTTAATGTCATGAATATGCAAAACACAATTGCAGATAACATTTGTTGCTAAACCACAAGTGATTGTGTTTGTCTTGCACCAGTGCAAAATAAAGAAATCTAACTGTGCTGAAAAGGAAGTTTGTGTCTTTTAATGAGAAGAATGTACTGATATTTTAAATTCTTTTATCTTGGGATACAAAAATGTTGCAATTCGTGTTACAATCTATGTGATTAATTATACTATAACTAATCCAAGATCCTGATTATTGCAAAATATTCAACGAATGATCGAACAACGCAGTAATTCACGAATGCGTGCAGCGCATGAGTGATTTACAGTATTTTTCGATCATGAGTTGAATATTTTCAATAATCAGAATCTAGGATTAGTTATTGTTTTTATTATATAGATCAGTTCTCTCATAATTATTGGTTTAATTTGAGATTCTTTTCATGAACTATGTTTTTCATGTTAATGTTTACTTAACAACAACGTTGACGACGTCTATTGTGACGTCACTTCCTAGAGTGAAATTATGGAAAATAATTTCACAGTTAATTATCACTTTTCTTTCACTGAGAAATTTCAATCTTTCTCCGTCCTCTATAAAATAAATCTATTTAATCTGACCAGATCAAAGAAAATTAAAGCCAACATTTTTTCAAAGAAACTTTTCTACAACACACCTGTTCCTCCATTTTTATCTACTTGCTGTATATCAACATCTGAACGTAAGAACACAGTTATGACATCATCTGCCCCTTTACCACCTGCCCACATAAATGCTGACCGTCCTTCAACATCAGGCTCATCAGTCACCATCTTGTAGGACAGGAAAACAGCCACAGTATCCTGTAACAATAAGCATAGTTTATAAAATCTCAAAAGAATGTTTAAAGTATATATAAATATTACAATAATTTTGTTTTTGCTTTGGAAAGGGTTAATCAATAAATAAATGTTTGGTGTTTAATGGCACTTTCAAAGGGACAATTCATGACTTTTTTTGATTTCCTGTTCTATGTATTTCTACAGTCAAGTATCCTAAATAACTTTCAACCCATTTAATTCTTATTCAAATGACTTTTGACCTTCCCACCATTCAATTTATTTTTATGACTGTTTTGGGAGGATGGTGAAGTGGACTGACAGTATGATTGTTTTGTAAGGCATAGTGTAGTGTACTGACAGCATGATTGTTTTTTTAAGGTATGATGAAGTGGACTGACAGCATGATTGTTTTGTATGGCATGATATAGTGAACTGGACTGACAGCATGATTGTTTTGTAAGGCATGATATAGTGAACTGGACTGACAGCATGATTGTTTTGTAAGGCATGATATAGTGAACTGGACTGACAGCATGATTGTTTCGTAAGGCATTGTGTAGTGGAATGGCAGCATGATTGTTTTGTAAGGCATGGTGTAGTGGACTGACAGAATGTTTTGTTTTGAGAAGCATGGTGTAGTGGACTTACAGAATGATTGTCTTGTGAGGCATGATATAGTGAAGTGGACTGACAGCATGATTGTTTCGTAAGGCATTGTGTAGTGGAATGGCAGCATGACTGTTTTGTAAGGCATGGTGTAGTGGACTGACAGAATGTTTGTTTTGAGAAGCATGGTGTAGTGGACTGACAGCATGATTGTTTTGTAAGGAATGGTGTAGTGGACTGACAGCATGATTGTTTTGTAAGGCATGGTGTAGTGGACAGACAGAATGATTGTTTTGTAAGGCATGGTGAAGTGGACTAACAGCATTATGTTTTGTAAGGCATGGTGTAGTGGACTGACATAATAATTGTTTTGTAAGGCATGGTGTAGTGGACGGACAGCATGATTGTTTTGTAAGGCATGATATAGTGAAGTGGACTGACAGCATGATTGTTTCGTAAGGCATTGTGTAGTGGAATGGCGGCATGATTGTTTTGAAAGGCATGGTGTAGTGGACTGAGAGAATGATTTGTTTCGAGAAGCATGGTGTAGTGGACTGACAGTATTATGTTTTGTAAGGAATGGTGTAGTGGACTGATAGCATGATTGTTTCGTAAGGCATTGTGTAGTGGAATGGCGGCATGTTTGTTTTGAAAGGCATGGTGTAGTGGACTGAGAGAATGATTTGTTTCGAGAAGCATGGTGTAGTGGACTGACAGTATTATGTTTTGTAAGGTATGGTGTGGTGGACTGACATTATTATGTTTTGAGAGGCATGATGTAGTGGCATTGACATATAAAATGTTTGTCTTGAAATTCATGGTGTACAATGTAGTAGACTTACAGCATGATTGTTCTGAGAAGCGTAGTGTAGTGGAGTGGCACCATTAGCATCAGCACAGGAATAATCACCACCATTGTCTAACAGCAAGGCCACAATACCTGAATGACCTGAAAATGCAAGTGGAATCTTGTGTTATAATGAAGTAGCTGACTTGTAACAAACATGTAAAAATATAAAATTGAGTTATTCCCTTTTCCTGTTTTCGGTCAAGTATGTTGTATGTTGAAGAAGTGAAATAATGGTTCTTGTGTAGTAAAAATAGAGATGAGAGTTTAGTTTACAGTCCTAATTACTAATCTTAATAATGGATTTTAAGTAAAATGAAAAAAAAGTCATTTGAACTTCAACTTAGTAAAAACCATTGGCGGATCCAAAGGGGGGGTGGGGGGGTTTCCAGGGGTTGGAACACTCCTTTTTTCTGGACAATCATGTATTTTTTAATGAATATCCTCGTGTTTTATTAAGAAAATACCCTAAAAAGGTTCGCGCCTCACTCCGCTCAGCAAATTTTCCTTACATTTATTATAGGAACCCTTTCTAAATTGTCTGGATCCGCATCTGAAAACTATACCCTTCCTGTGGAGTAAGTGGATATAAAAATTGAGGATTTGTGATTTATTTGCTGAAACTTTCTTTCAGTTAGATCTCAAAGGCTGACACTGAGATCTGGACTTTGTACACAAGGTACACAAAGTGTTCTGTCATTTATGCATTGTTTATATGAGTAAATAAATCTTTTGAAATAAACATGAAAGGGCAGATGCATATATATGTTACATAAAACTTTTTTAAGATAACATTGCTGATGTCATAGTTCAGCTTGAAATAAAACAAGAGTTCCAATAACAGCAACAGCTTTTTTAATTATGTTTCAACTTATACTGGTCGTGTACCAGTTATCGCCATTTTCACACTGTGATTTTGCATTTGATCTTCTTAAACTCTGACTACACTTTTAATGCCTTATATTGAAAAAATTTACCAAGTAATATGTTAACCAATCGTGTTCATTTTCAGTTTCATTGCACATGCGCAGTAATATAATCATTTTAAAAAGTGTTGGTTTTCGTGACAAATTTTACTGATGTTTGTACCAGTTATCGCCATCTTTCAAAAAAATCAGCATCAGCTTTTTTTCAAATTGTTAAATGCACACTTTAATCTACTGAAGTACTCCAAAAAGGGATGAACTAAAAGGGAATAAAGAATGAAAGGTCAGCTGATGCAATTTTCAAAGTGAAAGTAGCATGAATTTTTATCACTGCGAAAGTCCCTCTATTTTTTCACGATGACATGAAAAAAGAAGACCTTTAGAACCCCAATTCATCTTGATTTGACTATTACATAGTTAGCAGTTTTTTCTGGCAGAAAATATAGCTGATACCCCAAGTTCTCTTTTAGGACATCACATGTTAAAAATCTATTTTTATATTATTTTCATTCGTGACCCCCCACATAGCAATACATACTTTAAAGGGGTCCCCAAGGGATTTTATACCTCGGATTTCACTGTTTTTAAAGATTAATATCAAAATTTCTTCAGGGAATGTATTTTTAGGATAATGTTGTCACTTCTGTACATAACTGTGTAACAAAATTCAAGCACGATCTCGAAGCACATGAAAATTGGCGATAACTGGTACTCGACTAGTTCAGGAGTTATTATGTATAAAAGACAAATTACTGTTACCTAGAACTGCTGCCCAATGTAATGGTGTCCTAAACATATTGTCTAATGCAGAAATATTACAATTTTCCACAGATATCTGCAAAATAATGAAGAGTTATATCAAAATATGATATTAAATGTTGTTTGGGGAATCACAGCTGACATCATATTGGTATTCAATATGAAAACTGATGGTTTATCTTTCGAACACATGTAATGCCTTCAAATGAGCTATTTTTGGCATCGCTTAACCTCTAAATCTGTAAAATGAAAATTTCAAATATAAAGTGCACAATTTCATCTTGTGAGGAGGATAAATGTTTTTATCACATACTTACTCAAGATATGTGTCTTTTTGCATGTGTCATAAAGAAAGAATTAAGCCAGTCATATCTTCAGGGGGGTGAAATCCGTATTACATGGGGTAAAATATGGATTTTTCAAAATGGCGACTGACGATTTTCCAATTCATGCAATAAACAAAGATTCACATATTTCAGTATCATTTTACAGACTCAAGTTATAAATCAATTTATTTATCTACTAGGCGCAAGCAACATTTTTGCAGATTTTAATGTACACCCCTCACAAGTTTCTTATTGTTATGTAATTGTTCCAGTTAATGACCCACATTGTTATGAAAATACTTCTGTCGTTTTGTGAAGAAAAATACCAGTGTTATCAAAGATTAGGCATGAACTTTGCCTTGAATCAATTTTGAGCTATTCCAGAACCCTTTACCAAAAATAAGCGTAGGCATGAACTTTGCCTTGAATCAATTTTGAGCTATTCCAGAACCCTTTACCAAAAATAAGCGTTGACAATAAATGTAAGTATTTTAGCTACATGACGAAACCACAACCGCATTTGCATGATCTTGTGTAAAAGTATTGCAAAGCAATTTATTTACAACTTTCAGTACAAATGTCCTTTCATTTAATGGTAGGAGATACATTCCCATTAATTTTTCCATTTGTTTGAAAATACCCTGTCTGTTGAGAGAAAAACACCAAACAAGAGGGAACTAACTGTTGAAAAATAAAACACACACAAAAGAAACTAGTGAAGTGGCAAAAGTCTTTTTTTTCCTGGCTATACTCATAACTGAACACTTTAGGCCATAAAAAAATAATTTATTGGTTCACAGGCCCTCCCTCATCTAGTTTGAGGCTTGAAAAAAGCCCCTCATTGACCCTATTTTTTGCCATTTCAATAAAATAAAAATAAAAAATCACCTCCCTCACTACATTTTTGGTGGTTTATACAATGTAAAAAGCTGCCTCATCTATTTTTTTTGCAAATAAAAAAATAAAAAAAATCACCTCCCTCCCTCATCATTTTAAATGAAAAATGGCCTGAGAACCAATTAATTAATTTTGTATGGCCTTATTGCTTCATTTTTATAAATAGCGAGTTATCTACATGTACATTGAATTTGTTTAACATAATAAATACAAAATACTGTAAATTTAGATATGATGTCCAAAATGAAACCAACATGCTCCCTTTGAATCAAAATCTGTTGAAAATGACACTGACTAAATGAAACACATTTTACAGATGAATAATTTTGTTTTAGTTGATTTCATTTTAAATGAAATAAAGAAGAGTAAAACTGGTCACTTGTTGAAGTATATGATAAATAGTTTATGAAATGGTATTTTTCAAATCATATCCTGTATCATCCCGCGACCCATATTAGCCCTCCAGCCTTCGGGCTCTCCGGCTAATATGGATGTCTCAGGATGATATGAGATAAGATATGAAAAATGCCATATAATAATCTCTATGAATCCTGAAATTTTGGTTTGAATCTTACTTTCATTTTGGAAACAGATGATGATTTACAAATCAGTGAAACTCCATCAAAATCAGCTAAATTCAATTTCGAGTTAAAAGTGAATATAAACCAAGTCATGTAAAAAAACATATGGTCAAAGTTTGGTTGGAATCAGACTAACAGATTTGAAGGAATTGTATATTTACAAACCCACAGATAACAACACAATATCAACAATATAATACTGATTCAGGAAATCTGCCATAAGGCATATTGAATATAGGATATTTTGTTTTTAGATACAGACTTTATCATGGCCAGTATCAAGTGAGCCAATTAGGGCTTAACTTAAACAAAATGTGCTACATTTTCAGTATTTTATTTTCTAAAGAATGGACTTACAAGCACTTTTACTATAGATTCATTCCCATCAGCCACTGCTAAGTGTAACGCTGTTCTTCCTTCATAATCAGGCCAATTTATAACTGTCGGTGTTGTTTCCTGAAAAAAGGTGAAAAATAAAAACAACAAACAAAAGAAATTACTGAAATCACTTCATAATCAGGCCAATTAATTACTGTTGGTGTTGTTTCCTGGAAAATGATGAAAAAATAAGTACCACAAATAAACAAGAGAAAATACTGTATTCACAATGTTCATAAACACCATATACTAAATTTTCCAAACTGTACATTACTGGTAAAGCAATGTTTTTTTACAAATGAAGTTTATTATAAGGGAAATAGGTTTCCTAACTTGTGTGACTTGTATACTTTGAAGTACTTCTATTCGTGGAAATCGATTTTCGTGGTTTTCATAAAAATTACTATTTCTTTGGCACTTAAATTGTGGTTTCAAATTCTATGCATTAAAACTCTATCGGAAAAATACATTAGTATCTTAATTTCGTTGTTTTAGCGAACCATGAAATCCATGAAAATTGGAACCCCACGAACAATAGTACTTTTACAGTATATCATTGGTTATCAAATCTTGTTATTTAACTGCAAGTAATAACAAGATGGGAGCAGTCGGAAACGACAGCTAATCCCCTCGCCTGTAGCAATTAAATTTCCAAATTCAGTCAAGTTTCAAAAATATTAATTCTCAAAAGCAGCATTACTCTCCATTAGGCATCCACTGACTTAAGATGAATGATGTAGTATCTCAGATATGAACCTTAAAATAGACTATAACCTGAGTCATTGAAGCCTAAAATGTAGGTCAGAGTGACCCAATTATCATCAGAAGCAGCATCACTCTCCTGGACAAATCTAGTAACCAAAGATGATTGATGTGCCGCATGTAGTTTCTCAGATATGAACCTTAACACAAACTTTAACCTGAGTCACTGAAGCGTAAAATGTAGGTCAGAGTGACCCAATTATCATCTGAAGTAGCATCATTCTACAAGACACATCCACTGACCAAAGATGATTGATGTGCCACATGTAGTTTCTCAGATATGAACCTTAACGCAAACTTTAACCTGTGGTGGGACGAACGGATGGACACTCGGAGGGACGGACGGGCGAGATGCTATATCCCCTCCCAAACTCCGTTGGGCGAGGGGATAATAAACTCACTGCAGCTCATTTATTATTATTTTGATGATAACAAGTGGTATGTAACTTTGACAACAGAATAGCTACATGATTTCAAAATATGTTTGTAAAATACTTTCTCTATATGTTCATCACATAGCAGCTGATAATTTCTTAACTGATGGCAATTGAACGTTTTTTCAAATCTGTCCAATTTTTGAATAAACCTAGCAAATGGTTTCACAATTTAGGGTTGTTGCAGTCTGTAAAATATTTGAAAACTATCATTCTTAAGTATTTCATAAATATAAATCTTAATTTACTTCTAATTGCTTAGACTTTATTTCAGGAATGACAATAAAAGACATAAAAGATGTATAACTACACAAATATAAGTACAGTAGAATTTTGATGGCTCTAACTGCAGTAACTCAAACACCATGGATGCCTCGAACCCTTTTTGTGGTCCCTTTGTTCAAATTTATACATAGTTCGACCTTGATATCTCAAACACCCCTTTGGCTCGAACTGTTTTCATCGGTCCAAGCCATAGAGGTTCGACTGTACTTACCAGTATAATTTTGACGCAGTTTGGAGCCTCAGGATCCATGCAGCTAGCAGCCCAGTGTAAAGGGGTTTTCCCCTCAATGTCAGGAATGCCGATATTGGAATCCTGGAAAGAAAATAGAAGCATGATGTAGATGATGCAATGTTAAATATAAGAAATTTTGTGTGAAAAAGCTCTTATTTATAACTTCATTCTATTAAAGATGGTAAATTATGGGCCCTTTTTTGTTTAACATTTACGAACCCCAGATTTCTACTTTTTTACAGTTTTGGATATTGCTATGGTATTTGTTTGATTTTGAGTATTTCTTAAATTTACAAGATATATATATATATATACTAAACTTGTAAACCTATAGTATATTTTAAAATGTATATTTTATGATGCAACATGTAGTATATGGTGAAATGCATATTTTACATTTATATCAGAACGGAATTGCTTTGAATGCAATTTACTATACATGTTGTATGTAATGAACATTTTTTTAGAAACAATGAAACATTCTAAACAATGAACGACTTTCGATATAAGCTCCTGCACCCATTTCAAACAGTGTTCAATGATAGTGAAGAACAAACCAGTCAATTTCAAAAAAGTGTAGATGTTGCAATCTTTAACTGTAAAGAGACAAGAGTGACAAAATAATAATCATGTGACGTCATATACCTGTGCCAATGAAATGCTATATTCTTATTTGAGCAGGCAAAACTTCAAAAACTGTTGATAGCAACAGTCTCTACCGATTACCGACAATTATTTAATTTTTTCTCTGATATGATTATATACAGTAGAACTTCGATGGCTGGAACTGCAATAACTGGAACACCATTGATGGTCCCTTTGTTCAAGTTTAAATGAAGTAAGACCTCGATTTCTCAAACACTCCTTTGGCTCAAACTGTTTCCATCATTTCCTTGGGTGGGCGAGCCATCAAAGTTTGACTGTAGTAAAAATTTATAGAGAGGTATAACAAACATGTGAGATTCCTCCTACCTGTTTAATTAACAATTTGACATGTTCCATGTTACCATACGATGCAGCCCAATGGAGAGCAGTTCTCTGGAAATAAAGAGGAAATTCAAAATTAAGTTATGTTATATATTTTCAGAAATACATGATACAGGCATGATTTTTGTCTTTAACCAAGAGTTAAAGTCAAAATAACAAGTGTGGACCAAAATTGATGTCTCGCCCGTCCCTTCATGGTCGCAAAATTGATGTGAATTCTCAAACTGACTAAATCAGAAAATAAAACATATTCGCTAGACTGTGAAATTAGGGTAAGTGACAAAGGCAATAGAGCAGACTGTCATGAATCACCAAAAAAAAAAAAATATCAGTGACCACTGATAGATTCTATAAACCAAACATGTTCATTAGACCGTGAAAATGAGGTCAAGGGCTAAAGCCAAACAGCAGGATGTCATGTTCCATTTAAGACAAACCCAAATACCAAATATTATTGACCTTACATTAAAAGATACTGGGAAACTTAACATGATCACTGGACCGTGAAATTGAGGTCA